>JBBPJP010000599.1:0-18533 GCA_038088775.1 Boletus barrowsii | reverse complement strand
CTTACCACAAACGTGCCTGCACTCTCCTGGCTGAGATCCATCCATCGCAAAATACTCTGTGTGATGTTGCCCGCGAAGGCCAATTCGCCTCGCTCCTTGTCGGCCAGAGTGTTCTTCGTCTTTGAGCTGATACCCTCCAGTCCCTTGCATTGCAATACCATCAGCAACAGGCTGATAAGACTTCGTTTTTGTATTTCACCTATGACCACTTCTGTCAGCGGTGGTCGGCTATGGGAGGTGATGACTTATGTCTTTCCGATCGGTACCGAAGAGCAATGACCATGCGCCACAATGTCCAGAGAAATCCCGGACGATGGTTGTTTGTCAGAGACCCTTCTTGGTTAAGATTCCGCATCGCTAGCACCCCCTGCGTGAGGTGCATGGTGTCGTAGCTGTAAAAATAGCCACTGCTGAAGACGGATGGCACAGGTGTGTATACAGAGTGGAGGACTCCTGGGGGTTGAAACCTGCGTGGGGAATGATGATCAGGTGAATTGGAAGAATGTATGTGAAATGACCTACATAACATCTCCTTCTTCCAGGCAGACGGTTGTGATGTCAGCGTCATCAAACCCACCTTCCAGAGACAGCTTGGATGCGACGGTGAGGCATTTACAAAGCTTCTTCAACGAATTGGGGCAGACCTCACGTTTGGGACGCATGACCGCCCACAATTTGGTGCCGGCATTTCCGATGATGTACGTCCCCATCCCACAACAGTTGTGGTGGGGCAAAGTGACGTACCCGGGATGGGTGACTAGCCTCCACCCCTGTGACATCCAAGTTCCGGAGCGGATGACCTCAGGAGCAGATTCGAGTATCTCTATCTCCGGTTCATTGTTCCTCATGGGTGCCTGCTTGACGAACCTGAGGTGCATGGTGTGTTCCCATGCAATAGTCGATTCGATGAGGGGCTTGGCCCAAATTGGAGTACCGGCGTTCATATCCTTTCCGTCCAAGAAATTGCTGCAGACGGATGGGTCGTCGACCTTCTCGATGAATTCTGCCATGCTGGTAAACTGGTGATATATGGCTTCTTGTCCTGCCTTTGCGTCTCTGTTTCTGGCTACGATGCACCCGTCTGACCACTGGCATCGCATTCCCAAGTCACCAAATTGCAGCAACATTGATGCTTTGGAAAATCGGAGACGGAGTTGCGGGGCACAACCTCGTATGACGACAGATATTGACCTTGACATATGATCCTGTATCCATGTGATCAATGATTTCCATGTGGTTTCCAGGTATTCTTCGTCTTCGCCATCTGGTGCATGCAGGACCTCGTCGAGCGTGATCTCCGCGATCAACTCGTCGACCCGGAATGGTTCGGGACCAGAACCAGAAGCCTCGAGTGACTGGCAGTTTGCCAATTCTTTGACGAGAATTGTTTCATAATCCTGTAATTGTAATGTAGGTGAGAATGACAATGGCTGATATCTGACATGTGGATCTTACCAATTTGGTGCCCATTCCAGCGAATGGCAAGAATGTATCGAAACCGCCTGCCACCGGATCCTTGGGGTGTTCTTGGGAAACCTGACGGAAGATTCAACAAATCTTGACTGGATTCCGAAGCCACAGTCAGAATTCTGTGTATACAAGATTAATGTGGACATACCGAACTCTTTGCGTTTCTCTCCGTCAAATTCGAGTGTTCTAGACGCGGATGTTCTAAGGCACCCTTCAGTCTACAGTACCGTATGGATAAACACGCAGACTCACTTTCACTCGGGAAACCATCCTGTTCTAACCTGGCTGAAATATCATCCTCATCAGTTTCCACTTCATCTTCCTCTCTTCTTCTTTCTGTAGAACCATGGTGAGCTCGTTAGATGGAGGGTAAAGTAAAAAACTCACTTGGCCGCTCATCAACGTAAACGTGAGTCTTAGCTGGGTCAAAACGCTGTACGAATTCTTGAAGTAAGCCCTCCACCGTACTGAATTCGCAAGGCTCGTCGTCTTCGTCGTCATTGGGACATGTCCAGAATGGTAGTCCTCGGTGGGTGAAACCCACGATTGATCCATTGCCTGTAGGATGCAACAGCCTGGAGGCGACATCCCACATTGTGACATCTTCCAATCATATTCCTTGAAGAGGTGCATCGTCGAGTTCTTCAAGTCGTACGCGAAGTCCCCAACCACAGGCGTTGGTGGCCAGTTGCCACCGTTGAGCAAATACAATCTTGCCGCACCAGCCCTGATGTCTGGTATCAAGACCCATGCAGACGTAAAGTTGGATCGACAGTTTTTGAAGATGGTTTGCATATCGTGAGTGATTGGAGTGATGTGATGACGAAATGTAATGGTGACTTTAACTTGGCGTTTTGAGATTACCCCGCGTCAGTGGTCACATGACGGCCACACTTCCATACACGTGCACTCCAAGTATCACTTTCATTCAAAGTTACCTTGCTTGACAAGGTTGCTCCCGGGGTGATAATTTGTGGGTATCTCACCAGGGAAATTCCTTCCTTTTTTGTGTTTTCCTCTTTTGGCACACACATTTGCCGCTACGACTGACCCATTATCCTACTGGTTTTTTTTCCCGCAGAGAGCTGAACACAATCTGATTTCTAGTACTAGGGAAGAACATGGTACTGGTATGGGTCCATGCCGCGGATACCTGTGCTAAACCCATACCCGCAAGCGCAGTACGCGGGTGCTAGCTGCCAAATATGGCAGGTTCCCCTGCCTCGCTCGTTCAACGAAGTGCAACATCGATGTTCAGTCGCCCACCCGAACACAAAGGTAAGTTGTGTCATTAACTAAGTATTGCTTTTTTACTAGTACCCTCACCCTTGGCACGAGGAGGAGGAGGAGGAGGAGGCAATGTCATTGAGGACTTGGTGCCATCAACAACACCACGATGATGCACAACCGCATGCCTAGAGGACATGGCGACAACAACGGCGACAAGGGCATCAACGCCACTGCCACCAATGCCATGGAGGCAACAATGGCGATGACGACAAGCATGCTCAACCGCATGCACTGCATGGAGGACACGGCAGCCGGTGACAACAACGAAGGCAACAAGATGACGGCCGCAATGTCGTTGATGGTCCACAACAACACTGCCGGATACCATACCTGGTCGCGCTCACCCCACCCTTGTGGCACATGTGAACCCAAACGAGAGCCACGCCCTCCAACCGGTTTGTTGTGTCCGTAGGGTCTTGGGGTGGAACCGCAGGAATCATTGTGCACTTGCAGCACCATAGTCACCATTGTTGGCACAGTTACTGACACTGTCAGAGTTGCAATTGGGAATGCGGTACATACATACTACAGAATTCGAATGCAGGCGCTGAAGGCGCTGAAGCGAGAATTGAATTCAGAAGACTGACAATAGTACCTCCCATAGCCATCAATCTACTATAGTCATATACACTGTACGGCACTTTCTCTCACTACTGTACTACATAGATGCATGACTCAGGAACACTCAATACCACAAGCAACAAGCAAGGTTTCTGCCGCTGCAAGGGGCACTTCCTGAGTTGTTATGTACTTTTGTAAATAATAATAATTTACTCACAGTTTGATCCATTCGAGGATGACTTTTCACTCCTGACTTGCCTTGTCCAGAAGCGTCATCAGAAGCACTGGAGGCATGTACACGCGGGGTATTCCCGAAACTATCAGAACGTGGACCAGCCCGAAATAGAAATTCTTCCAACACACCATTATGTCTTTATATCTTCGTACATCTAACCCATGAACGAAAATAAACAAAGTATGGCGTAGAGGGTCATGAAGACACTTGGAAGGAGCAGATTACGTACATCAAGCGCAAGCGCCACTGTATTTGATAATCAATGTTTGAGTTTGCTGATGCAAGTTGATACTGCCTCTGACCAATCCTCCAATCACACCAATGCCATCAGTATGAACACCTATCAAATCAACGACAAGGTTCTCCTTGCTACTGCATACGTACATGAAGCGCTTCAAATTGTTCCCCATCTCGTAGGGCCAAAAGAACCCTGGGTGCCCTGGATGCGGGACAACCTTAAACTCGACGAGGTACGTCTCACTGCCTTTTTGCTAAAAACAGATTGATAGACTCTTGTCATATTTTTAGAGCTGAGTTTCCAAACCTTCTCCGGGATCTCCACACCCCAAACTTCTGGGAAGTCTCAGGGCTATGTTGGGGTGCCACTACCAGGGTAGGATGACCATGGACACTCTCCGCTTTGATCAAGTCCGTCCTGACGACCCTTCCATTACCGACCCATCATACATGGACATACCCATGGATACACTACCTGGGCTCAAGGAAGCTGGTTTGTGGTGGCGAGCCCTGCCACCATCCGGTGAGTCCATGATTTCATACTCTCAGGATTTGAGTTACTCATCCTCATTGAACCACATTCGTTTAGTTAGTTTGAGAGTGACTCCACCACCTAGGGTCCCTTCGCAGGCGGAGGCCGGGTCATCGAGAACGGTGCATGCAAAGCTATCTGGGCTGGTGTTGAAACTGAAGGTCCCTCAATCATCTGTGTCTGTACAAGAGACTACAACAAAAGATGGATATGGTGAGTAAATGCAGCACTGGAGGATAAGTATAACATTGATGATCACCACAAGGACCGGTGGTTGAAGGCCCTTCTTTTACCAGAGAACCAGTGGGAAGAATTGGAACCGGAACCATCCAAGCTCATGAGGGCAAGAAGCGTCCACCACGCCACGATGTCGGACAACCCATGAAGACAATCAAGAAAGTAAAGTGGAACGAATCGGTAGAGACCAAGGATGATGAAGATGAAGACGAAGAAATCCCAGCCACCCCTCCCCTCAGCAAAGCCAAAGCCAAAGGACATAGAAGAGGCAAAGGCAAAGTGAAAGAACTAGCCGATTCGACCCCCAAGGTAAGTCAATTGGGTGAACATTACTGTCGCTGACTTCCTTCATAGGTCTATGAGGTGTGTCGGGCACGTGGTCCCGAATCCATGCATACCATGGGCGCGCAGGACGAGAAATGGGCATGTGAGGTGTGTGCTCCAGGGAAAACCCGCTGCTCGGTCCAGCGTGAGTCTGGCCACACCTTGATCCAATTGAGTATTTGCTGAAGAAAGGTACCCAGGCCTTCCATTCAACGTCAGCGAAGAAATGCGGCTATGTCCCAGAAGGACAGCTCTGACATGACGACAACGACCCAGCTCTTCACCAACTTGGATGACAGACTCACATACATGGAGAAACAGTTTGCTGTGGACCAAGTCAAGAATGACGAGCTGAGGTCCCACCTTTCCAGTTTGGAGCTGGAGCTTGCATGCTTGAAGGGAAACAGGTCTAATCTTACCGCCGAACCTCACCCTATTTCTACTTGTTTTGCGTAAATGTGAGCTTCTTGCTCTTTACAATAATCAGAGACCTTTGGCTGCAATGTGCCTGAGATTGAGACTAAGACTAAGAAACATCGGGGACAGGTTCGGGGAGAGCTGGAGCAGGTCGTGGCATTTCCTCGATGAGTATGATGGGGTTGTATTCCACTGGAAGAGAAACTACCTTCCCAGTCCGCAAAGCGATCTGAATGGACGGCATTCATGCATATTTATGCAATCCTTCGTTGCCTACCTTTACAACGAGGCTCTCCATAGTACTGGATAGGACTCGGACATTGTGGACGGTTGAGTTTCGGTCGGAGGTTTACCAGCGAGTTTCCAGCTTGTTTGTGTGTTGTCTGTTAAACTGTGGAAGAAGAGACCAGTACCATTTTTGTTTTTGGCCCATCTTATCTTTGTACAAGAGAATGCACTACATCGTTCCGATGGTTCCAAAATTGGCACGGCTATTCCGGGATCGCTTCCGGAGCTATGCAATGTCAAAGTCACATTCACCACTTACGGCATTAATGTTCGCTACTTCCGGCATTTCCGAGTCTGGTATACACTATTCCACTTCCGGAGCTTTCCTACATGTAACATACCTCAAAGTTGTTCATAGGTTGTTAATAAGGGTTTGAGAAGTCAGAACATTTCTGGATGCGCCATCATTGGGCTTGCATTAGCGGTTGTCCTCACATCGTGGTGGGTCAAAAAGAGTAACAGCAACAAACCCTGCTGATGCTATTGCAAAGGGCGGTGTTATTCCCAATTCGATTCTAATGCGACCTCGTGACTGTACTTTTCTGCCAGGGTCGACAATTATATTATTGGAGCCACCAGGCACTGGTAGTGTATAATATAGTTTTCGTTTGAGGCCTAGTTCCCGGAACTTACACCCAACCCTCACAATTTTTGTCACAAAGCTCGCCATGCCTCCTAAAGTTGTTTCCTCTGTCACTCAATTGCTGGCCCTTTCAACAACCCGCTCTAGACAGGCAGAAGACTGCCAACACCGTCCGATAGACTCGCTCAAGGCCGGAGTCTTGACACGACGCGAGACCCCCAGACAAGATTTGAGTGGGGCTCCATCCTCTCACTTGCAGTCGGGACAAAATATGAAAACGTCGGAGAAGCGCGAAATTCCGGTAAGCGGAGGGTACAATAGTGTGGCGAGACATGTCTGCTCATCATGACTGTGTGATTGTACAGAGGTGCAGTGCGTGTAAAGACTATGGAGACCTTATATTCTGTCAGGAAAGTGATTGCACGCTTGCCTTCTGTGTGGATAGGATGTCAGACGGGAAGGTGTCAATGGAAGGATGTCTCTGTCTAGAGGAGATGCAAGTTCTCCAGAATAACAAAGAGCAGTTTGTTTGCCCAGCATGCTGCCTCAGGAAAAAGATTCTATTCCATGTGAGTCATGTTTCCCTCAATATTTCCAGGGTCCAGCTGCATTGTTTATCAGTGGAGATATCGAGGAAATATCAAGCATCTCTTATACCCCCAGCGCACCGCAGAATTATTATGGATATCTGTGGTTTTGGAAGGACTACCGAATTTTCCTCTTCGAGAACACTTAAAGGTAACACTAAATGGCATATATGGAAGGAACCTTGGGGAGAAACTGGTGAGTTATCATACTTGTATTCCTGATTGATGATGATGATAACTATTAACTTTCACAGCTATGCGTTGATGAGGTTATGTGTTAATGAGGTCACCCTTGGAAAGGGGGGACTGCATAAAACTGGACAAACATGTCTACAGCAGGAGGACGTTCCAGTGTTGATAACTGTGGAAACACACAGCATCACTGAGACCGGGGAAGTTTCATGCAGAACCGGAGGCACCGGAAGCAATATGTTATCCAAAGTACGTTATAAATCTTCATTGGTGGGATGTGATGCTGATAGATGGTTGAAAGGTGATGTCACAACATCTGTTGGAGAAGTTGAAGTGCTATATATGTTCATCGAGAAGTCCTCTCAAAGGGTTGATTGCCCTCATTTGTGGACCGACACTTGAGATCGTGGAAAGCAGAAAGGACTTGGAGAGTTTGATGAACAGGTGATGTTTGTTGTGAGTACTCCAAGCTGATGTACTTACTCTTTATACATGCATAGCTTGAAACTGACCTTCATCCTCGGATTCTCGGCGAAGTTTGTAAATACGCTGATGGTTGCAAGTCATCTCAATTCCTTTTGCACTTCACTATACTGCAATGGAGTGTCCCTTGAGGCCGCCTCAGTTGAGAATTTTGGGGGAATGAGAGAATTTCTGACCAACTCACCAGTAGTTTTGATGCACCGCGACCCCACCACCAAGGTGAGCAGGGAAAACCAAGGCTTAAACATTCAGTTCACTTGGACTTGTACTAGCTAATTTCCAGCGAGATGATGGCATATGGTCCCCTCACCCATGACCGATGGGGAGTTCCGAAACCATGTTGTCCTGAATGCAAGACAAACATAAACATGCAAGCAAAGGCACGAAAGAATGGGAATGACGCAAAGGTTTCCTGGAGATGTGTATGTGGAATGGTTAGCAATGGGTGTTCAGAAATGCCACCTTGTGTGCGGAAGGTCGCTGCAAATTGGTTGAACGACTTTTACTGGGTGGATTATCCACTTCCCGAGAGTCCATACAAAATAACATGGAGGAAAAGCAGGGTATGTGCAAGGGGGAGTTGACATAGTAATAGAATGAGATGGATCTGAATTATACATGGTTTCATATTTCCGATGTGTAATGAGTTTCTGGCTTGGTTTTGGGCGTATCTCACTTGTTGAAATAGTTACTATACACAAATAAGCTATGGCACTTCCGGTGCGTCTACACTCCCGGAACCCTTCCAGAAGTGTTTCCGATGTCTCCGAGTTCGGAAGACCATGGGAATATCCTGGAAGTAGCCCTGGGCGTTCCGATCCCCAACGCCGCCGGAAGTGGTCCCGGAAAAGCGTTCCGAGGTGGTCCTTAGGAACGGCACCCGGAACCCTCAGAACTTGGAGGGAATATCGGAACGTCCGCTCTGATTCAGCGGTATGTTTCTGCCCTAATTTGACATGGAAATAACAATGGATCACTATTTTTCCAGACTTCGCTAGCAAGCTCATCTCACAATTTTCTACAGTGCTCGAACATATAATTTGCGTATCAACTCGAGCATAAAGAGGTCGTCACTCTGTGTGATGAGCCCCCCACTGACAACGCTCTGTGGCCGTGTGATGGTGGAAGTGTTTATACGAGCGGGGTATCGTGCCAACCCAAGCAGTCCAGACCAGTCGAGATCGATGAACCTAAACTCATCAACATTGCTTTCCTTTGGCACCATGATATTCATGTCACGAATGTCTCCATGGACAAATCCCTGCTTGTGAAAGTCTGTGAGTGCCTTGTGCATTTTGGTGAAGAGGGTTGATGGAAGAGGTTCCTTTCGGTCACAAACTGTCTCGAACTCGAGAAGTGCCTCGACGACAATCATGATCCAGCCACCAGGAAGATTCTTCATCCCTCTCATTGCTGGCGCACAGTTGCGAGAGGCTAGATACTGATGGGCTTCGACTGAATATGTTTGAGTGAATTTGACACAAATACAAGAGCCATCGTCGTCTTGTGTTGCGAAAAAGACTAGCTTTTTCTCGACCACCTGAGTCTTGTACTGGAATGTCTTCACATCCTCTCCGGAGAGTGTTCTGTAGCTTGTTGGGTATGGGAAAGGTTCTTTGGCTGGCGGAGGAAAGGTGGACGGAGGTATTGGGATTTCACCGATTTGCTCATAATAGGTTTTCAACCCCTGCAACGCTCTGCGAAAAGCTGCCATGTGATGTGCCACGGTAAGCTGATTCTGGTAATCCGTGTGGTGGATATGGAATGCGACCGGCATCGACAACACTTGCACAACTGGTTGCCTGTTCCATATCACGCCAGCGAATATGATGTGGGGCCCTGAAAAGATAAACGATCCATTCAGTCGACGAGAGCGATGGATTGACGGATGGTGCACACACCATAGATTGCCAGAAGCAGACAGGGAAGTGGTGACCGGGGGTTTTTTGGAGCAAGGTCTCTGGTCGATTCCACGTAGTACACTATAGCTTCCAAAAATGGCTCTGCCGGAGAACTGCCTACTTCGTTCTTGAATTCTGTGATGACATAGTGATATGGGTCCACAGCCATATCTCCATCGATCTTGTATCAGCTATTCAGGATTTTCGACAAGAATCTCAGATTGATTCCGTGATTTTTGAGTACCTTGCTGATGCCGTTCACAATAACAGTGTGAAGTTTGTGTGTGGCCCTCAGCGCTCTACCCAGATGAGAGATGGTCAGTTTACCAAGCTCCTCTTGCATGGAGTCTTCATCAAGCACCTGTTTCTGCTTAGGGACCTTATAGACTTCTATCTCCATTGCGCTCAGAGACCTGAAAATGCCAGAGTTCTGTTGAATGATGCTCTTTTTCAAGTCCTGGATCGTGTTATTTGGTGCCATCGGTATCATCGCACAACTTTGCAGGGAAGTTCCACATATCCAGTAACAGATTTCCAAGTTGGACATGGTTAGAGAGATGACACTAAGGACTCTTCGGTGGTAAGACGTGTCAGCCGCAAGTTCCCACGATCACGGGATGCAACATATTTGCTAATACCTAATATTCAGCTTCGGTGAATTGAGGGAGGTTACTTGCAATGAAAACGACACGATGAGCAATATGTTATATATTGTGTAGAAAGATTTGTGAGTTTTTTTTGTTAGCTAATCCTAAGAGAACATGTGGTTGTACTTCCGTTGCTTCCGGTGGTAACAATCCCGGAAGTGCGCAGGAAAGTCCGGAAGTGGTTCCAGGATGGGGACGTGCCGCCGTCGGATGGTATACGAACCTGGAGAAGACCATAAGGGGATCATAATAGACGATGACCACAGGAAGCTAAGCCCAAGAGAATAAGTCATTACTTCCTTCTGAGACCGGAAGTGATTGTGGAATGGTGGTTCCACAACCGTCGAAACTGTATGGTTTATGCGTTTATGCTTGAATGTTGTTACTTGGATTATTTAACCTCTGTGCTTTATCCCGCGTGCCTGGGCATCAGTATTGAGTGTGGCTTTCATCTGGTGCCCCTAACAATCATGGTCGAGAACAAGTTAGCATGGGGCATAACCATATAATAATAGATGGAAATAATGTAAGTGTTATGGTCTACGAAGGGGGTAGTCATTTTTCCTCCACTTTTCTTTAACTCTTTCGCTCGCCTTTCCTAGTCTCACTCTATCGTCACCATACATGGTTGTATTCGTAGTGGAGTCATCCTCCACACTACCAGATACGTTCTCTCGATCTGTTTCTCCTTATGTCTCACACGGCGCCCCGCCCATACCCATTCAGTCTTCTATTCTGCTTCCGTCCACAGTCATTCCTTCAGACTTCTCACTGTGGACTGCGCCTTACTGCGCATCTCTTTTACTGTGGATTGCACCTTACTGCGCATTCCTTATATTTCATATTCATCCGTAGTCACTGCGGACTACGCTTTACTGCGCATGCTGCGCACCGCAGTATTATGACTCGTATGCTGCGCATACTTATCTCGCACGGACCAGGGGCCTACCGTATATATAGTCTCGTACTCCTCACCTGTATTTTCCCTTAAGCTAGTTCTACGCAATATAGCGTTATTCTAGTGACCTTCAAGTCTAGTGAGCCTCTTCAGGTACCTAGATAGAAGAGACCCGCCAAGTCTTCGCATTGTCTCGAAGATAGGCCTCAGACCTCAGAGATCCTCGTCCCTCTTCACTCTTTCGTCCTATGTTCTTTGACCCGTATCGCAGCACGCTTCGTCACTACTATGCTGTGCGTTACAGTAAGAGCGACGGATCAGGAGTTCAAGAGAGCTATCGAAGAGATGGAACTTCGTCAATCAACTTTTCACTGGAGAGCCGGAACTACCAGAGGGATCGGACTTTGTGGCCAGACTCATTTGGTCTGTACACGGGTGGGAAAGTCAATCGAAAAATGCTGGAAGTGGGTTATATTGGATGGGCGGAAATTTAAACTGAGCGTGAAGGTGGATAAAAATTCTACATGGCGCATGTTGACTCGTTGCTGTAATCAGTGCATGTCTGCTACTCACGACCCAAAGGACCCAACCACGTGGACACACGAGGAGCTCTGGAAGAGTGACGAAGAAGAAGAGGTTGGAGAAATTATTGCCAGGAAGGTGTTCAAGTGGTGTCGGCAAAGGGAGGAAGCGGCGAGGAAGGAGGCAGAGGTGGTGGCAAGGAGAAAGGCCGAGAATTGCAGAGCTGAAAGAAAAGAAAGGAGAATGAAAGAAGCGATAATAGAAGCAGAAGAGGTGGAGAGAAAGGGCAGGGTTCTTGAGATAGGGGTGAAACAGGTGAGTGATGAAAAACCATGATCTCGGGGCAGTTGTTGATGAGGCACTTGAGCAGGACATATCAGAAGAGGGTGAGGGAGTGGCAGAAAAGAAAAGGTCACGAAGAAGGAGGGAAAGGAAGTGATGGCACAGGAGGAGGACAGGAGCCAGTAAGGAAAGTACACAGGAGGAGAAGAAGGGTGACCAGTTGGGTGTGCACGTGTGACAATGTGTTGGGAGCACCGATAGTGATCAGTTCTTCCTTTCAGAAAAAGATCATTTAAATGGAAAGGGCATTGGAAGTAGAACAGAAAAATCTGAGTGCTAAATATTCCAGTTGCGACACTTTCATTCAGGAGATGGGCCAGATGCACCTTTTCTGGGTCGGACCATTCCGGAAAGGGCCCCACACCATAATGATAATGATTTTATGATATCACCCATGAGATGGGGCATCACATATATAATACTAAAGCAACCAAGACAGGGAGTTCTGAGTGTTCCTATCCTTCCGATCTCGGAACCCCTATTCCAGAAGTGGTTCCGGAACTGTGCACGGAAGTGCTGGAAGTGTAATACCTTATTTCCTTAAACCTTATAACCTTCCTTCAGGGTTATCATGGCAATATTGTAGGTAACATAATACAAGTATACCGCCACCCAGTGCATATATATACTTACACCTCACTTACAAGCACCTCAGTCATTTCCGCCCATCTTAGGCAGTGGCTGAGGTGAGTTTACTTTTTACGTAGACTTTTATCCCAAACTCATGTACTGTAGTATCGGGAAACTCCTGCCCCCTCTCGGGTAGATACAGTCATAACCGCACATCTTAGGCAGCGGCTGAGTATCGGGCAACTCCTGCCCTCTCTCAGACTTTGTTAGTATATTCAAGTGAGAGGACATGGGAAGAAGGTGGAAATAATGTGGAATATGGGGAAATAGCCTCTGGATATGACAGGAGATGGAGGAGGAGTTACCTAGACTTGGGAAAATGGAACATGATGTGGCCATATAGAGTAAGGGAGATGTACATGTGTAGACAGAGGTGCGTGAAGCAATAAAAAGAGACTGTTTGGAATGTGCCTAGATTTGTCTCACTGGGGAGTACAGCTGGGAGAAAGGAAAATTGGCGGATATCTGTCAGGGTCTTTGCCTATGGTGCTCAACATGAGAGCTATGGTTGAACATGATAGAACAAGAGGGTGGGTAGACCAAGGGTCTGATATTTAGATCGGATGAGTTACCTGAGCTAGTTGTACATAGGTATTCCTGTGATGAATGAGCACAGTTCTTAATCACAACAGTTCTGAGCATTCTGTGTTCCAATCTGGGAACCCCTATTCCGGAAGCGCTGCCGGAGCTTTCCTGCGCCTTCCGATCTCGGAACAACCGGAACAACAACCAGACCTGTTGTGGAATTACCGGAAGTACCGGGAATGTAATACCTCATTCCCTTAATGTTGGATTTATTGTTCCATATTTGGTACTTATCTGCCTACCTGACATTTACAACACTATGGTACAGCGTGGGAATGTATCGACTACCTAACGAAACAGTTCGACCAGTCACTGCACCAGCAGACAGGTGAAACACTATGCGGGAAAGTTGATGAGGAAACAGCCACAGCCTCGGGACTGGGGAAAGCGAACATGGATCACCAATGGACTGATGGTGTAAGCCTAATGACCCCAGCGAGCAGCCCATGAAACGCATACCAAGGTCCACCACCACCATTCTGTCATATTGACTACAACTACACTGTGTCTATGAGCACGTGACTCCCAGCCCTGACCCCAAATGACAAGTTAGCAAGTCAATGACAAGACCACCGATGCCAAGAACCCGCACGCGACACGTGCTGAGCCTACAATGGCAGTGGACAGGTCACAAAACCCACACGACAAGCTGCTCGAGTCGAGAGCTGGTGAGGGAGTCAACAAGGGGAGAGGGATGTGCGACAACACTCGCAAAGAACAGAGTGGTGAGCGTAGCTCAACCGCCACTGCCACACTCACCTGAGCCCGTCAGCACATCCCTCGAGGGGGAGCGATGTGATCGCATGGAAAGCGACACTACTGACAAGGAAGAGTTGCAGGGCATCATAGATGACCCAGACGACAAAGAACATCCAGTGCACGAGCGCATCAACAATGAAACCAGTCAGGTGAACATGTCCGAAGACGATATTACCACAACACCAGATGCACCCCAGAGCATGCCGCTCAAGGGAGAGCATGTAGGACAGACGAGCGGCAGCAGCACCAAGCTGACTGCATGCAAGACGGACTGGCCAACGGACACCAGCGCAAGCGTGCCAAACGCATTGCACAACTGCCCAGACAGAGACGGCATGATGACAGACCCAAGCAGACTGTCAGAGAACCCTGCAGATGCGACGGGGGACACTGAACGTCATCTGGACACACCTACAAAGCTACCCGATAAGCCTGAAGGCATGGGATGGCGAGGCTGGGAGCAGATGGTTCGAGATGGTCGAGGAGGCCAGAGAGGAGGCATCGAGAGCATTGAGAGAGTGCAGAGGACATGGGCGACGGCAGTGAGGACAAACGTCGACCAAAACCACCTGACAAACCACCAGACAGCACTGATGTGAGGTGTGCATCGAGAGACCATGCAGCTGCGACGGCCGAGCCGGGCAACACCCTGGACATGCGGATGAAGTCGGATGGTGATGAATACGCACCAGATGATGTCCAATGCGAGATGGATGACCCAGGCGGCAACACAAGAGGTCGTGACGACAACACAGAGAGCCCGAGGGAGGTGAGCCCAGATGGCAAACTGCCAGACCCTACAGAGATGACGAACAAGTCGGATGGGGTAATAGCAGCCGCGGAGAGTCGTGGGGAATGTCAGGGAGTCGGATACGATGACAGGTGAGGCGGTAATGACAGGGCAACAAACAGCACCAGCAGTGACTTGCAGAGAGAGTCACACTGAAGTCATTAGCTATGAAACAATGTCGTCAGTGCCGAGAGCGATCCACAGACAACCCAGACAACTCACCTGAAGGTCCCCCAGAACCACCAGACATACCCGCGGACGCACCCGAGGAGCCCAAAATGCCCCGTGATACGTCAATTGAGGGGGAGAGTGTATTGCACAGTGTAGTGATGACGGAGCGTGTTGCAATACGGGTCGAAGAATGTAGGTCAAGAGAGCGACGAGGGACGAGGAGGTCTGAGGTCTTGGGCCTATCTTCGAGACGATGCGAAGACTTGGCGGGTCTCTTCTATCTAGGTACCTGAAGAGGCTCACTAGACTCGAAGGTCACTAGAATAACACTATATTGCGTAGAACTAGCTTAAAGGGAAAATACAGCGGAAAGTATGTGACTATATATATGGTAGGCCCCAAGTGCTGCGGAAGATAAATATGGGAATAAAGGAGCGGGAACCCGAAGGGATGCCATCTCTGTTTGTACGTATGACTCAATGCACAGCAATGCGAGTCAGGCTAAGTCATAAAGACACAGTATGCAGTAAAGCGTAGTCCGCAGTGAGAAGTCTGAATAAAGCGACTGTGGACGGAAGTGGAAAGAAGATCTAACTATGGTATAGGCAGGGCGCCATGTGAGACATAAGGGGAAATGGATCAAGAGAACATATCTGGTAATATGGAGGAGAACTCCACTACGAATACAACCACATATGGTGACGATAGAGTGAGACTAGGAAAGGCGAACGAAAGAGTCAAAGAAAATAGTAGTGAAAACGAGTACCCCCTTTGTAGACTGTAACAGAGAGTGGAAGCATGCTGGCACGCACACGATCGACGACAGCTGACGAACAAAATAATCAGCATCATGAAACAGGAGTCGAGGACATACCAGAGAAACCCTCAGACCCATGTAAGCCACCCGACGAAGCCGTGAACTGTGTGAGCGAACCCCAGAGCCTCGAGCTCGAGGGAGAGAGAGAAGAGTATCCGAGCTTCGAGCTGGATCTCATGGGACCTGAAGCGGATGCGATGGGAGTGTCAGGGAGTGTCGAGGGAGCCAGGGACATGCCAAACAAGCTGTCCAACAACAAGTCAGAATGGGCGGGCAAACGGTCAGATCCGAGTGAGGAGAACTCATCAGATCAAGCTCAGATCAAGCTGACCGAGCCAGGACATCAAGCGGCTGTGCAAGGCACTTACCACAGAGTGCACAAGTGTCAGAAATGAGCATCACAACAGAAGGAATGCACTAAATCGAGATACCAGGCCAGGGGGGCATATGGGTCCACAGGATGTGTCAAGAGTCGTCGAAGGTGATCCAGGCCACAGAGACGTTGTCGAGGGTGGGAAACACAATGGGATATGTCCCAGGAGTGACAGGAACGAGCGCGCTATGCCAAGGTAGAGGGTCAGGAGGCGAGAAGAGATGTTGAGCGCGATTGGGAGTGCGAAAACGATGGAGACTGCGCCCACATAGATGGGATAGGTGACAAAAAGGGTGCCGCAACGCGCTCAGCACGGAAACTGGAAGCGCACAAGGACGGACATACCTGAGGTGTCCACACCACCTACCAACCAACTCAAACGACCTACAAAGCCTGCTAACCAACCACGGCACCGAGGACGACTCAAATCGAGACCTGAAAATGTTGATACAACCAGGAGGAACTCACCAGGTCACCAAAACATGTCGAAGCCAAATCGGGAGAATCGGATGCAATGGACACGATGTATACAGACCATAGACGATGGGGAAGCATTGCCAAGGCACAATACACAAAGTTGGTGCCACCAGAGTCGATCAAGTGCAGTGCACACACTTAGAACTGCACAGTGTCAGCATGGCGAGGTGCAACTTAAAATAGTTGTCCACCCGCGTGACCGTGGGAATGGATCTGTGCGTGGATCCATGCATGCATGTCTTGCTCCCCGCTCCTCCATTGTTTTGGCAGTTCGATCGTCTGTGGCGCAAAACCGATCGGTGTCTCGCTTCAATGAAGAGAAGGAGAGACACAGCAAGAGACAAACATCTTCAAGATGTCTCCAATGGGTGTCGTGCGCATCATTGAATTCGCTTGAACACACATGTTACAGTCCTCCCCATCAAGAGTGTGACTCCAACTACTCTCCTAATTGTATACGAGAAATTATTGACAAACAACAGCAGTTCTAAGTGTTCCGAGCATTCTGATCTCGGAACCCCTATTCTGGAAGTGGTTCCGGAATATTCCCATGCCTTCTGATCTCGGAAGTACCGGAACCACTTCCGGAATGTTCCTGCGCTCTTCCGATCTTGGAAGCACCAGAACCAGCTCCAGAATGTTCCCGTGCTCTTCCGAACTCGGGAACACCGGAACCACTTCCGGAACTGTGCACGGAAGTACCAGAAGTGTAATACCTTATTTCCTTAAACCTTATAACCTTCCTTCAGGGTTATGTATCATGGCAATATTGTAGGCAACATAATACGAGTATACTGCCACCCGGTGCATATATATACTTACACCTCACTTACAAGCACCTCAGTCGTTTCCACCCATCTTAGGCAGCAGCTGAGGTGAGTTCACTTTTTACCTAGACTATTATCCCAAACTCATGTACTGTAGTATCGGGAATCTCCTGCCCTCTCTCAGACATTGTTAATTATTGTTGTAGATTTATGACATCACTTTACATCCACGTCCAAAGGGATCACTTGTAGCATATATGGACACGGCATGCACACACACCCTGGACACTGATTTCAGACACAAAATACATCATGGAATTATTGTGCCATTTTTCTTATCTGCTTACCTAAGGTTACATATATTGCACTAGTTACCTTCAGTTTTTACTTCCGCGACTGACTGAGTATTCTACACATGGCAGTATTGTAGGAAACATAATATGCGGATATGTTGGCCTCAGCAGTCGTTTCTGCCCAATATAGTGACAAAGAACAACAGTTCCGAGCATTCCGATCTCAGAATGCCTATTCCGGAAGTGGTTGCAGAATATTCCCATGGCTTCCGATCTCGGAAGCATTGGAACCAGTGCCGGAGTATTCCCACGCTATCCCGGAGCCGGAAACACCGGAACCACTTCCAGGACTGTCAACGGAAGCACCGGAAGTGTAATACTTGAGCGTTATGAGCCTCTTTTGACCTTCCCTAGGGAGAATTAAACCCCACCCTAGGGTTCCCCAAAAGGAAAGTCTCTATATCACCATTTATAATTTACCAATCATGCATATCCATAGAGCAGTCATGGCATGTCTCTGATGGCAGTCCTGGAAGGCCATCCTGTACACACCATGTACCCGCTTATATAAGCATCCAAATGGCCCAACATTCATGTGAATCTATTGAGAAATGAGTAAGATATAACTAAAATACAACATACAGTGTACAGAAGGGTATGTGTCATGGTGTGTCTATGATGGCCGTCCTGGACGGCCACCCTATGCACACCATGTAGCCACTTACATAAGCGTCCCAATGAGCCAAGGATTACATAAAACCGTTAAGAAATGAGTGAGATATGACCAAAATACAAAATAGAGTGTACAGAAGCATACATGTCATGCCATGTCTATTATGGCCGTCCAGGATGGCCACCCTGTGCACCACATATGCCCACTTACATAAGCGACCAAATGAGCCAAGGATTATATAAATACATTAAGAAATGACCAAGATATGATCACAATACACCATAGAGTATACAGAAGGGTATGTGTCATGGTGTGAGAAATGACCAAATTACCCTTCTGTATACTCTATGGTGTATTGTGATCATATCTTGGTCATTTCTTAATGTATTTATATAATCCTTGGCTCATTTGGTCGCTTATGTAAGTGGGCATATGTGGTGCACAGGGTGGCC
>JBBPJP010000598.1:0-18546 GCA_038088775.1 Boletus barrowsii | reverse complement strand
AGGGTCTCTACGTCTTTGACTGCATCATCGTCCTCTTTGACAACCGGTTCACCATGACGGACGTTGCGATTCTCGTCAATGCGAGACGCTTCAACATTCCCACCTACATCGTCCGTTCCAAGGCCGACCAGCACATTCGCAACGTCATGATGGACATGGGGTATGACAGCGAGGGAGACGACGACGAAGACGTCGAGCGTCGCAACAAGCTGTACAAGGCCGCCTGTAAGCAATTCATCGACAGGACGCGGAAGAGCGTCAAGGCCAACTTGGAGGACGCAAACCTCCCGGACCAGCGGGTGTATATCGTCTCCAACACCACGCTGTTGAGTCTCGTGCTGAACAAGATGCCGAGGAAGACGATCGACGAGGTGGAGTTTCTCAATGACTTGATCAATGAGGCGCACACAAGGCGGAAGGCTGTTTGTGAGACTGCGATTTCTACAAGACTGGGTGGAAGGAGTCACGGTGTTGTTTGTTTTTCGTTGTTGTGCTTCAAGCAGTCGGGGTAAGCTTGGACGCTTCTCGTTCAAGCAGCGGCGTCTTTTTTTTCTTATATCTCGACGTATTTTGGACCTGTCAGTTGCCGACTGTTAAGCGTGATCCTGGCACTGACAACCTACCCTAGTCTTTCAACAACGAATCCACGTCCGCCGTGAACCTACCAGATGGCGGATGAAGCTCGTGCTCGCATCGACGAGGAGATGCGCATCCTGCGTAGTCGACGAAACACCTTGTCTCCTATTTCTCGACTTCCATTCGAGCAGCTTGCAGCGATATTCATCCATTGCGCTCTCAACCATCACTGCAATCGCTCCCACGTCCCCATCAAAGACGTTCCTAGTTGGGTGAATATCTCGTATGTTTGCCGTCACTGGCGCAATGTGGCTCTAAATTGTCCAACCCTCTGGACGTACCACTTCGTGTTATCGCTACGCTGGACGGAAGAGTTATTGGCCAGATCAAAGCACGCATCGTTGAAAATACGCATCACCTTCACAGCCTCGAAATCAAATTCCTGGTGGTCGCACCTCATGAAGAGATTGGTGAAGCACACAGAACGTATTCAGGAATTACATCTAGATTTTTTGGACAGGTTTAACAGTCAAATTCTTTCCAAGCTTTACTTGCCTGCTCCTCGCCTGCAAGACCTGAAAATCTCAGTCAAGTGTGGTCCTTCTGAGTGGTCTTCAGTGCTTTTCCGTGGAGACACTCCAGCCCTCTGCACCCTGAGACTCACGAACCCTCCAGTACCGTGGTATTTATTCGAGCTGAGCGCCTTGACAACTTTCCACCTGGAACATGTCCCAAGTCGGTTTCAACAGACCATGGAGGGGTTTCTAGCCACGCTAAATCGTATGCCACACCTCAAGCATCTGTTCCTGAAAGACGCCCTTGCTAGCGCCGCCGGTTTTCCCTCTAGTGCAGCTTTCAGTACCTCCCCGAAGATCAATCTATGCCATCTTTCTCGCCTTCTGATTGACGCTCCGCTTTCGACGGTGACCGCTTTTCTTTCCTGTGTCAACATCCCGGGGAAGACAGAAGTCAGGCTAGAATGCGCTTCCGAAGACAGTTCCTCCCCTGACGATTACACCCTGCTATCCCCAGCTCTTGCACGAAGATTCAGCATGTCTGGAGACCAGGCACATCCCTGCCCGACAATTCGTTCCTTGATTGTCGAGGCCTGTCGGATCGGCCGGGCACGCCTCACCTTTAGTACATTGGAGCACGACTGCGACTCTTCCGTTCCGATATCAGACATGGAGTGGGGTCGCAACATCCCTCTCAAGGTCGTAGTATATTGGAACAAATCAAGGGTTGGGGAGGATCACGTATTAAGCGAAATGTGTTGCTCCGTACCTTCGACAGGGCTTGAGAGTCTTCATGTCATCCGCTCCCCATCCTCGCTAGCCTTTTGGAGAAAGACATTGGGGCGTCTTCAAAATCTACGGCACCTCAAATTGAGCCGAGGGGACATGCCGGATCTGGCTTCTATACTCTCCCACTCAGCTCTCATTATTCGCGGGGGCATGGAGAATGGGGTTGGAGACGCACTCTCAGCTCACATGTTGGTACCACGCCTGGAGAAGTTGGTGCTCTATCGGGTCGAATTTGCGGAGCAATCTTATTCCGACAATGGTGAGCTTGAGCCTGGTGTTACTCAGACCCATCTCTTCGATGCACTCTCTACTCGCTACGCACCCCAAGGCCGACTCATCTTGAATCAATGTACGATTGATGACGATGCTCAACCGGACATGGTTGGTTCATGGGATGGCACCATCTGTTGCCAGGAGCAAGATTGAACCATTTGGGTAGAATGAGTCCTTCCGACCCATTTACTAGTGTAATATACTGTCTTGTTGAAATTGAACTGAATAAGTCAGTTATTTTCTGCGACCTGTCGAGGCAAATAATGGCGAGTATGGTATCGGCTTGCATCAGTCTCCGCCAACCAGTGACGCCTTTGATCGCTCCCACACCTTGGTTTTGTTGGAAGAAGTTATTTGCACTACGGCAAGCCGTGTTGACATAATGGTGTTGCCGACGCTGGTCCACGGCCTGTCACCGGTCGACCACACACGCGATCAGCATCAGCATCAGCATCAGCATCAGGTTCAAGGTATCGTCATCGTCATGAAAATTGTGATACACCAAGTGAAAACTTGTCCCACTGCACACGAGCCAAGAATCGCGCCAGTCTGAGTGCATGACACTCATTGTTATCCGCCCTTTAGCATGATGCCTACAGCACGGGCAGTAAAAATTTGTAGCCCAACCTTGTCAACGTTCCACCTCGTCACCAAGTTAAATAACCTGAACACCCAAAGAAGTCCAAGAGCGCGCTCGACAGGACCAACAAGGAGTCGACCGTGACTGCGAACAAACCCCCGCGCGCCGACAAGGTGCCTGTTATACGGGCTGCGAAGGACGTCGACGGATGAGGAAGGCTGCGAGTGCTGCATGCGTGTTCAGCAACTCGCCGGGGCATCTGCTATAGAGGAGGCCGAGGGCTTGAGGGGGATGCTCAAGAAAAGCACGAATGGGGAGAAGCTGGTGGTGGTCGCGAAAGAAGAGCCTGAGGCAGAATAACACAAGAGGTTTTGGATGAACAGTGTCGCGGGGTGTTGGCGCCGACTCAGGTACTCGGTATGCATGAGTACGTTAGTGGGCAAGGTGGAAATTCTTGTCCATGATTTCAGTCTCTTCAACCTGGTGCTTGTCAAGTAACATGTGTGTGAGATGGTTATGCGCACGAAGGGTACACTGAACGTGTGGCCATTCCATGTGCTCCTGGTTATTCCTGAAGGTGGGTCAAGACTTGACAACACCGGGTCAACCAATAATGAACTAAAAGGCCCGTAACCGTAATGCGGTGTGGATTTTCGAAAAGTCATACAAGTGCCCTGACATGACAACGTCAAGTACTGACCAGGAGACATGAAGAAATATACTGATAAAAAACCTCACCTCTCCATCGTGAACACCGTGTTTTACAGGATCTGAACCGTCAGGTAATCTCCAGGGGTGCCAACTCGGAGACCCAAGTATGCATTAAGAGCCGAGTGCAGGAGCGCTGTTGGTTGTTGAGTTTTTGATCAGTGCTTTCATTATCCTACCCAACTTCGTCGTCGGCACACAGCAGAGGTCCCCCATGCAGCTGCAAGCGCGGATCACAGTAGAGGCGTGAACCAGACAGGCGACAGCATCCACTTGCATGGGATGTGCGTGTACAATGTCTGCTACGACAGCACACCAAAGCCAACTCCAAGACAAGAAATGTGGATGGAAGGGAGGTATGTACGTACTTTGACGTGCCAACTGAGTCATGCTCGAGGGCCAGATGTCTCAGGCAACGGTACGCAACCATTAGAATACTCGGCCAGTCTTCTCCTTGTCCGGAACTTGCCAGACCCCCGCGTTTCAGAACATGGCTTGTGTAAACTCCATCGATAATGGGGATATATACCTACGTAGAAATGTTCAGGATCATTGCTTCGGAAATCCACGCCGATCCACGCAAAAGCGCTCGCATATTATGCGAGCGCTTTGTCACTTTCACCAAGTCGTGCGAATACATGTGCGAATATAGCCACCGCCCGCTTGACCACCAGAACCTGAAGGCCCTTCCCCGGTGCATGCGATGTCGTCGAGTCCCTCGCGTACGGTATGTCACAGGATTGGTTCAATTTATTCAAAGGCGAGTTCTGGCGCACCATAGCCTCTGGTAAAGCAGTAACGATTGCCAACTGAGACTCGTTTTGGCAGCAACTCTGGGACGCTTTGATGTGCACATCGTGGATGTGGACGTTCAAGCGACTCAATAGTGTGGACTCGGTGTCCACAATCGTCAATATGGGATGATATTTAAACGACCTTCGCTATTGCGCATATTTACCCCCACCCATCTTTACCACCTCAATCATCGCGCCTTGCCATTGCTGCTACTTGTACTACCAGAAATGTGTAAGTCGCCAAGTAGTTATCGCGACACGGTCGTTGATCCCCTCCTAGTGTCGCGTCCCTCTTTCTGGTCGTTGAATGCTACCAGTGGTCGTCGGCATTCGACTTCATCCATACCCTCGTCCTTCATCGAATACCAGACTATTGGACATTTGATATCCTATGCCCAGCGGTGTTCCTTCTTCGACCCCACCCTTAAGCTCCCCAACGAAACACTACAAGACATATTCATCCGCTGCGCTCGTGACTATTATAACGAGGAATCGGAGTCCTGGTGCGGTCTCGTTCCACCAGAGTGGATCAATATTTCCTATGTTTGCCGTCGTTGGCGCGATGTTGCTTTGGACTGTCCAACGCTTTGGACCTATATTTCCACTATGCCACAGCGCTGGACAAAAGAGTTTTTAACCAGGTCGAAACAGGCGCCGTTGAAGATACGCATCGCGGCTCCAAATGGCCAATGGATGAACTCTACCATCGAGAAAGTGATGGACCACGTGGAACGTATCCAGGAGCTTCATCTTGGCATTCCGGGCGTCTACACCCACACGATTCTCTCCCAACTTTCCTCACACGCTCCTCTCCTGCGATACTTGAAAATCTCCATAAAAGGCCCTCTTCCTAGGCAGTCATTCGTACTTTTCGACAGGAATACACCAGCCCTCCGTACTCTCGATCTCTCAAATTGTCCGATAAAGTTACCTTCCTCGAGTCCGAGTGCTCTTCAGCACCTGGAAACTCTCAACCTATCTGGTGAGGGTCGAGTTCAGTATCACATGGAGAAGTTCTTGGCCGTGTTGAGGTGTACGAAAAGCCTCTCACATCTGTATCTCGAGCACGTCATTCATAGCTGCCGGGGGTTCATCAATAGTGCAACATTTGATGCCTTCCAGAAGATCAAGCTACCCCATCTTTCTCGGCTATGGATCGCTGCCCCGGTTTCCGCGGTCGTTGCTTTGCTGTCTTGCACAGATTTTCCATTGAAGGCACAAGTCTGTCTACATTGTCGGTCCGAAAATCAACTTGTTGTTGATGGCGATAATTACACCCTGCTTGCTTCGCTTCTTGCACACAGATATAGCGGATGCAAGGATCACGAGTCGTCCATCCCAGCAATTCGTTCATTGGATATCGAATTCGCCGTGCAGGGATTAAGACTCGTTTGTTGCAGTCAGTTGGAACACAATGGCGATTCTTGCCCTTCTGCTGGACACATGGATATTAGTTGCGACATTCCTCTTTTCCCTGCCTCGCAAGAGTCGAGGTTCACGTTGATTCGCGTCACAAGTGCCATTTGTTGTTCTATATTCTCGAAATATGTTCAGAGTCTTCGCGTCGTCAAACCCCCAGCTTTCCAGGACTTTTGGACGCGTATCCTTGGACATCTTCAAGATTTACACTACATCACGTTGGGTGAAGGCAAGATGCTCTTTCCTGGACCTCTCCATAGCTACACGGACAACCTGAATGGACACGCCGTTTGGGGTCGAAGTCAGACTTTCACGTTGGAGGAGCTAGAGATGGATAAGAGCACAAGACCGGATCGGCACGAACCGGGTACACTCAGCCGCAATGTGCAGTCTCTCTACGAGGCGCTCTTACCCCGTATGCGGTCTCTCCAACCATATTCGAATTGAACTATTAATCAAGCTACGTCGCGTTTGTGCAATACGTTTATTCATTGTATCTACTATACACGCTGAAGATGGTTTCGTGGGGCAAGATGTAGGGTGTTATATGAGGGGATGCTGTCTAATACATACGCTTGTATGTACAAAGAGATAAGAGAAATGTAATATTCATGAGTGATTGCTGATATTGGCGGGATGGGGATGTACACGAGAGACTTGACGTTCGGATGGACGGTGCTTAAGGCGTTCGCTGAAATGGTGGAGCCGTGGGACTACTACTAGGCTTGACAGGCAGGACGTGATGGTGAAAGATACGACCGTCGACAGTGATTCATGCTCAACTGGTGACTACCAGTCTGTCCATTGACGCGTCAGGTAATAGATTTGGGTGAACGAGTCACATGGGGGGATCACAAGCGGCTGCAACTCCGGGCTGGTAGAGTTGGGGTCGGATCTACTTGCGCCGCCATCGTAAGGGTCTAGCCTGGAGACCAGACCGTCTGCATGAGACAAGCCGTCTACAGTCATGTGTACGACAGGACCGTTTGATGCGCTGAACGCACGACATTGCTCCTGTGATTCTTCTTGAAGGCAGGTCGTGACTTGCCGTACTCTTTTTGCCTCAGAACTCCAGTATACCGAGCAAGTCCTTCCAGTTTCCATGCGATGCATCCTTCTTCTCCGCGTCCTCGCCGGTAGACCCACATAATCGGCTAAACAATGGAATTCTGGATCGCAGTGCGTGGGTGATTTTCTAAGAATCGCTCGAATGCCCTAGGTCGATGTGAGTACCGGCCACGAGGCATGAAGGAAGACATTCTTCGTGCTCTAGATGACTCAAAGCGTCAGGTTTGGATCCTCCGCCTGTCGGTTATGAGCTGGACGATGTACTAGATGGCATCCACTATAGCATCGTCTTCTGACCATAACAGTCGCTCGCAGGCCCTCTTTCTGTGACAGATCAGTGAATTGCAGCTCCCTAGCTTCCGTGTCGACGATCTTGAAACAAGTACGGACGGACAGGTGGTGTCCAGAAAAGAGTATCAGTTCACGTGACAAACGACAACAACTTGAAACTGAATCCTGATCTAACACCTCCCAATCGTACAACTGGCACTGCAGACCAAGATAACCTGCCATGGATCCCTTTGAAGTGCGTATGCAGTTCCTGGGTCTGCTCCGAAAACTCAACGCGTAAGTGTCTTTCGACCAAACCTTTGTTGCTCAAACTCCCTGCTCACAAGTTGCAATCGTTTTTACAACGTCTCTTTGACTTACAGGACGCAACAATCGATCCAAAAAGTGGTCGGATATGCACTCAAGTATTTTTCGAGATGTGGGGAGGACTTGTGGGAGTGTGTTATTGAGGAATGTCAAAAGGTACGATGTCGACTCGTCTTCTTCTCTATTCTATCAGTTTGGCCATTTCATTGACTGGGTATTTTTCTACCTTGTTGCCAGGGCTCCATTAACCATCGAATCAACATTCTCTATTTTCTTGACTCGCTCTGCGAGTCTTCCTTGCTTGCAAAAGCCCACCAACCAATACCCGCCGAATCATCTTCGTATGCCTCCTCCCGCTTCTCATCAGACGTTATCCATCCTCGCCACTGACGCCCCATGCCAGACAAGCCAAGCAGGCAAATACCTCTTTCTACGTTGACTACGTATCTCGCGACCTCCGCCAAATCATCGAATGTGTCGTCCCGGTCGGACGACAAGGTCTTCCTAATCTCACGAGCACAAAACAGGTTCGGGCCCTAGTTCTCTTCCTTAAGACTCGCACTAATGACAAGCCTCAGATCCTCGAAAATTGGCGCACGAAACGGATCATTGAGCCTCAGCGAGTGGATGAGGTGATGCAGGTACTCTCTTCACGGCAAGCCCAACCTATCGAATCGTTGGTCGTCTCGGCGCCCGCCCCTACCTCACAACCCCCACCCTCGCGCGGACCTGGTGCTGGAAACGATGCTCATCTCTCTCGTGGTGAGATTTTTAAACGGATCGAAGAAGACCGTGAAAGACATAAACGGCTTCGAGAGCGACGGTGGGTTCAAGCGCAGCCTCAGGTCCTGTCCCATAGCCATCCCTCGCAGCATTCGCAACCCCATCATCCTGCGGCCGGCTCAGGACCTGGCTCGAGCTCGGGGGCTGCAAGCTACACTGCCTATGCTCTCGCCAGCTTCCTTCCGTTGAGCGAGAGCGAGAATGCGGCGCTGGCGTTGGATATCGAGTTTGAGAATGAGTGGGAGGCGACGAGCGATTGGAACGAAGATGACGTGGAGGCGGTGATGGAGCAGAGGGAGTTGTGTTACCCACATTTGAGGCGACGAGGGGAAGAGGACGAACAGGGAGAAGGACGTGTAGAGAGGGCAGAAGGGCTGGCGGAAGGTGAAGGTGGAGAGGAACCGATGGATCTCTCGTAGGTGGGTGGTGTGTTTTGTAGACAACCCAAGGGATTTCTTGACGACTCTAACATTGATCAAGGCGTCGTCTTGCACTGTGTACAATCCAGACTTCCTTGCAACACTGAGTTGTATGCAAGACTTCACAAACCTGTATATTGCTCATGCTCTTGTAACGTTACTGATTTCCTGTCAAGCACGGCATTCCATACTTTCCAGAAAATCGACTTACCTCATCTTTCTTGCTTTCTGATGATCGTTCAACCCTCGACACGCATTACATTCTTATCCTGTGTAAGCATTCCGTTGAAAACTCAAGTTGTGCTGAAGTGTGACAGCGAGCATGATCTCCACCTCGACACTTATTCTCTACTCTCTTCAATTCTCCAACAGAGGATCCCGGGTTCGAAAACCAGGCGCTTTCTTACCCCCCAATTCGTTCGTTGGCCTTCCAGCTTGGTGACGGACAAACTTGGGAAACGACCATCACTGCCAGTGTGGCGGAACGTGCCAGCCCTGCCTCCGAACCCATCATAGGCGACATCCAGAGGTATGTGAATCGTCACATGGATATCTCTCTCCACATCGAGTTTGACGCGCGCACAACGCGAATAACGTCCTTTCACTTTTTCTCCAAACCGTTCACAACTATTCAAAGTGTTGACGTCACCGAACCGCCGTTCTCGTCAGCCTTCCAAGTCTACGGTACCTCAGAGTGAGTGGACTAGTGGTCGGATGCCGGGCTTCGCGATTGTACCCTCCATCGTCACCTGCCATGTTGGCACCGAGAAATCAAGGTCTAGCTTGCGCCTTCATTGGGGGAGTTTAATGTTTTCCGCAGCCGCAAAGATTATCACTAGCTAGACGTGATATTGTTCGGGAGTTGAGAGTGGTTACTCCTACATAGCATCCTGTGAGTCATCAAGTAGGCATTCAACCTCTAATTTTGAAACTGATCAATTAATGCACTCTTAGTGATGGCCTTGCGCCTTGCGGATCATCGGTAAGATACGGGGAGATCTGATTGTGGTGGTCAGTTTGGCAGCGCAACGGAATGCAACACCAAACACTGGCGGACACTGTATGTGAGTGTACATTGCCGAGCAATCGAGTGAAACAAGAAAAAAAAATGCTGGATATCATATCCCCCCGACCAATCAAACTGGAGTGTCATCGACTCCTCGTAGAGTAATCTCAGTAGATCCTTCCCTTGTGTACACCCAGCACTCGCCCACTACGCCCGACTCACAGGATCCATACAAAATATTCGCCACTTATTTTGTCCGACCCCCGCTTCACTCGGGCCATCTGTCGAACGCCAACTCGGATCGGAACTTCGGGTCCTGTCTCGGGCCGGAAAATCCCGCGGCTGTTCGCCCAATTTTGCTCCACTCTTCCGCCCGCACTCTTCTCTCCTTTTTCTCCTGGCAAGTTTCCATTATTGTCACATTCGGTCTTCTCACCACTGAACTTCAGCAGCAGCGCCGATAGTTATGGCTTCATCTATGCCAATGCTCGACATCGCACTCGCAGCCCAAGTCCGTGTTGATGAAGAGATCGCTAAACAAATACGCTCATTATGTGACCTGCGAACCCAAAGAAATTCATTTTCTCTCATTTCTCGCCTCCCAGCCGAGACTCTGACAGCCATATTCATCTGCTCCGCTCGCGATCATCATAGCACCTACGACGGTTGTCCCACCGAAACTGCGCCCAGTTGGGTCAACGTCTCGTATGTTTGTTCCCATTGGCGCAATGTTGCTCTGAATTGTGCAACTCTTTGGAGCTACCTTTTCATCACGTCCCCGCGCTGGACAGAGGAATTATTGGCCAGGTCGAAGCAAGCATCATTAAAGCTACACGCTAAAGTACATCCCAACCGCGAAGATAATCGAGGGTTCTGCTTTGTGAGGCAAGTAACGAACCACATGGAACGTATCCAAGAGCTCCACCTCGAGCTTCCGTACAGGTGTTTTAAAGATGACTTACTTTCCTCGCCTGCTCCTCGCCTGAAAAACCTAAAGATCTCGGTCGGGTTACTGAAGCGGTCCTCTGAGCAGTTCTCAGCACTCTTCGACGGAGACACACCAGCCCTCCGGACCCTCGAGCTTTTACGTTGTCCGGTGCCATGGTATTCATTCAAGCTGGATGGTTTAACAACTCTCGATCTCCACTCTGTGCCTTCTCAGTCTCGGCAGGATATGGCGGAGTTCTTGGCTACGCTGAGCTCCATGCAAAGCTTGACGTGTCTTTATCTCCGTCATGCCATTACTAGCGCCGCTGGTTTCCTCTCTAGCGCAGAGTTCCATACTTTCCAGAAAATCCATTTACCCCATCTTTCTCGTCTTTTGATCAACGCTCCACTTTCAACGGTGATCGCATTCCTGGCTTGCGTAAACATCCCAATGAAAACCGAGGTCAGGCTAGACTGCAGTTTCGAAGATGGTTTATCCCTTCACGATTATCCCTCACTCTTTTCGGTTCTGGCACAAAGATTCAGTACATCAACATCCCAGGCACTGTCAAGTCCAACATTTCGTTCATTGGTCGCCGACCTTGCTGGCTACAAGGAGGCACTCACGTTCAGCTCATTGGAACGTGATTGCACTTCTCTCGACCCCGTGGACTGGGGTTGCAACACTCTCCGAATCAGGGTTTCTTGGTTTGTGTCAGATACGAGACGTGGTTTGGATTGCATCCTCAGCGACGTCTCTTCCTTCGCCCCCCTGATGGATGTCCAGAGCGTTCACGTTATCAATCCCCCAGCCTTGCCTGCCATTTGGAGGAGCGCGTTGGGACATCTTCAGGATCTACGGTACCTCAGGCTGAGCTGTGGCGAGCTGCCAGATCTTGCACCCGTGCTCTCCCTCACAGATCCCACCACTTCTGAAAGCACAGAGGGTCAAAGTGTTCGAAGTCCAGATCAGATGCTTGTACCCGCTTTGGAGGAGTTGGAGCTCCATGACATTTCCTTTCATAAGAGGACAAAAAAGGACAACTGTCCAGTCGATGTACAAGCTCTCTGCGATGCTCTCGCCACGCGCAAAGGATGTAATACTCAACTCACTCTAACTCGATGCATTGAACGTGTCATGAAGGTCAGGTCGGTCCAGGAGAAATGTTTTAACATGGTTGGATGTTGGAAGAAGGGTCGTTTCCGTGTGGTCGAGAAGCACGAGGTCCCTTTCTATGATGAGGATACTTGAGCCATATCACATTCCAGCATATGTGTATATTCTTTCTGTACCTACGTAGTCAAAACAGATCAAACATCAGATTCAGATCCAGAGATAAGCAAGCTGACCGTGACGAACCTTGGACACGCCTATACAAACCTACGGCGAATCGGTTCGGCGGCCACTGAACGGACCAATCGAACTGGAGTGTCATTATCCGTGCGTCCTCATAGTCTCAGTTGATTATCCCTTGCGCAAACCCATTCAGGTCCCTAGCCTCGAAGGAACACCCAAGTAATCGATCGGGAGCATGCGTCCGCCACAGGTCGGATCAGGGGTACATATTGTAAGTCATATCCAAGTTCGAAGGTAAGAGAATGACCAGTGCGACACCGCAAATCATGGGATAAATAATCTAGACCCTCTTCTTCAATCTGATCGAATCGCTAACAGATGCTCGTGGCTGATTCATTTGACAATAACCTTGACAACAGCCGCCCGTGCGTCCCCGCAGAGCAGCTTTGGCATGTTGGCTGCTCGAAGTCTGATGTATCGAATATCTCGGAGATGTCCCAGCATGTTGCTCCAAGAAGTTGGCGAGAATGGAGGTTGCACGATGCGAAGACTCCGAACATTCGACAAAGACACGGAGCAGCAAATATTGCTTATGACGCGGTGGCTTCACTTCTTACTTGGGCAATGAGTAATGTGTTAATTTGCTGGTTAGTACCCGACTAGATGGACAATCATCGCGTATCATATACAATGAGGTCTTCTTCCATACTCCACTCAATACATACACACAGCGTGGGTGTGTCACGCGAGAGGATCGCAACAAGTGAAAGGGTTGGAACCATACACAACAGGCTTGTTCAGCTTCGGCACTAACCCTGACCATATTCAGCAAAAGATCGAGATACAGTCGCAGGAATTCGTCCCACCTAAACGTTCCAGTTATTCTTCGCTATCCTCCGAGTCACAGACTACATGGATTCCGCCATCCCCCCACACCATAACCGAATCAAATCTATCGGAATCATCGATCGTACATCGACTCATAGTGAGACGACCATGCGGGTATTGGCGGGTAGAGAGCGCGTCAAGGAGAGAACGACGAGTGATAGCAAACTCGGGCGGACCGGAATCTCCCTCTGGCAAAAAAGTGATCCTATCAAGCACCAACTCCTCCAGGTTCGGTGCCAACATGTGACTTTGAGCTCCTCGATCACCCGTAGCAAGTCCATCTTGATGTCGTACGCCCTCGTCCGTGGTGAGATCTGAGAGAGAGAGGATGGAAAGATCTGGCATATAACCTCCTTGAAGTTCGATGTACCGAATATCTCGGAGATGTCCCAGCATGCTCCTCCAAAAAGTTGGCGAGAGCGGAGGATGATGTACGATGCGAAGACTCCGAACATTTGACAAAGGCATGGAGCAGCAAATGTCGCTTATGATGCAGTCCGAGTCCCCGACACCCTCTAATACGATCCGGAGAGGAATGTTGGAACCCCACTCCTCAATCTCAATCTCATCCTCATCCGATTCGGCAGCGAAATCGCGTTCAGACGTGAAGGCGAGTGTGTCCCAATGTATCTCAGAGATCTGGATGTCCAACAAAGTGATTGTCGAGCTGGACAGTGCGTGATCTTCGGCCATGCTACATCTTTGTGTAAAGAGGGAACCGAGAATGGCGTAATTGTGAAAAGGTAAATCAGGTTCGGCGATGATTTCTAGATCGACTGTTGTTTTCGATGGAATGTTGACGCAAGAAAGCAGTGCGATAGCTGTCGAAACGGGAGCATCGAGCAGCAGGAGGAGAGAAAGATGGGGTAAATCGATTTTTTCAAAGGCCCTGAAATCCGCGCTAGACAGAAAACCAGTGGCACTAGGAAGGGCACCCCGATAGAGGTATAGACACTCGAGGTTTCTCATATAGACCATTACGGCTAGGAACTCCTCTATGTCCTCCTGAAACTCATCAGGAACACGGTCCAGACTGAGAGTCGTCAAAGCATTCAGCGTGAACGAAGATAATGGCACCCAACAGCATAAGAGGTTGAGTGTATGAAGCGCTGGGGGGACACCAGCAAAAAGTAACGGGGGCCACTCGGGAGGGGGGCCGTCGTCGAGCCTTATATCCAGGGATTGCAAGCGAGGAGCAGGAGAGGAAAGCTTGGAAAGAACCTGCTCGTACGGCTCTGGAAGGCCCAAACATAGTTCTTGTATGCGGTCTAAATGGTCCATCACTGTCGTCACATTGTTCAACCACTGGGATCCGGATCCGGGTTCAACGAGGAGGCGGATGCGAATCTTTAGTGACGCTTGTCTCGATCTGGCCAGTAACTCTTCTGTCCAGCGCTGCGACGTGATGAAGATGTGGGTCCACATGGTCGCACAGTTCAGAGCGGCGTGACGCCAATGACGGCAAACGTATGAAACGTTGACCCAACTAGGCGCAGCCGATGTGGGACGACCATTGTGTTCGTAGTGATAGTCACTAGCGCACTGGATGAATATGTCTTCCAGGATCTCGGTTGGAAGGCGCAAAGTGAAAGGGTGGGCATTCCGTGGAGCATCGGAATTGGACAATGCCAGTAGCTTCTGTCTCATGACTCCTTTGACCGCTAGGTCCACGATCTCCAGGGCCACTTGGCTCCCGATGATTCGGCGATGAAGACCTATAGAACGTTGGTTGTTATGTAAGCTGCGCAGTGCGCACGATAAGAGTTGGATCTATGGCGTGAATTCTGCACAAAAATTCCAACCGCGTTCCGCGGCATTCCCCCCGCGGTCCACGTTGCGCGATCCACATCCTCATCTCGGGGCATATGGTGCAGACCGCGCTCGATGCTGCGCGGTCCATGTTTGATATTGAGCAGACTACGTTTGATGCTGCGCGGTCAGACTATGCCAGCGATGCACCGTGCGGCGTGGTGAGAACAACATCAAAATTGCATACATGGACTTGATTTAGTACATAGTTAAGTCCACGCCGTACACCAGCTTTCTGGACAATACTGCACGTGTACAGTATGTGTACAATATGAGCTAGTATGTCGTGGGGTAGGGCCCGGGACCAACAAAATCCTTGCAGATTCGGTATCATCGCAGATCACCTTTGACTCGGATGCGAGCATAGTAAAGGCGGATGTAAAGAGATGATGGCCTGAGCAGTCGGGAAAACGAAACGAGCCTTCGAGACCGTGGAAAGATCTTGCCTACTCGAAGTGGGCTGTGTCGAGGGGGGCTTGACCAACTGTGCCTGGATTACAGGGTGTGAAAAATGGGTACGAATACATGGGTGTTAGCGACTCACTGAAAGTTGGGGGTATGCGACACGGGGATGAGAGGCTGGGCAAAGCATGTCCGTCACTAACAGCACTCCATGTCGCCCACTCCAAGGTATAGATAGGTCCTTAAATAGTGGTAGGCGACCTGGGATAACGGTGTGGGTGGCGAGAATTCTAGCAAATAATGGGATCTACAATAGGGTTATATTACCACACAGCGGGCCAAACGAGAGCGGACATCATCTTTTTTTTTTTGAGTGAACCATTGGGATTGCCTCCGCCTTGGCGAGACCTGGCGGTGACGAGGCGGAAACAATCTTGGCGGTGTGGTCCTCGATTCCAGGTGACGCTGACAATGCTAGGTGTTGAAGGTGAATACGAAGGGGATGGTGATCCATTGCCCAGAGACAAAGGCCGATACCAATTCGGGAGTCTGGAACGCACGACGGGTTTAGTTGGGGGACTTGCTGGAATAATTTGACAGCTTGAGGATAGCTCCGTCTTGCGCAGAGAATGCGGGCCTGTGTTTCGGAAACCGGTCAACTTGAGCGATGGTGATCGGGCGAAAGAACGAACTTTGCCGAGGTGTGACGATATTCGTCGGTCTTTCTGCGAGGACACCCCCGAAAGAGCGAATCGAGTCGTCCATGGATCGGGTAGCCAGTTGTTGAATGCGTGTACCTACTACCATGCTAAGTTCGAAGCGCTTCACGGTGGATCGGTTGCCAGCCTGAGTGAGAACGCGGGCTGGGGTGGCGATGGATACAATGCGTCGACGAGATCGCAAACAGGTTTGCCGTAGGTGGCAGCGTCAACTCCTTCGTAGATGGCAGGATGTAAGTCAGGTAGGGCCCAGGACCAACAATCCTTGCAAATCATTTTTTCGAACTCCCGTAGCATGACGAGACATTTGGTCACACTGGGATAGTAGATAATTACTGTGGCCTGTCACGCCCCGAATATTTGTGTGTTGCATTCCGTAGGCACTTAGAGTAGTCCATCAGGCCTCAGGATTAAAAGAAAGTCACAAATAGTGATTTGATCATGTACTCGTACTGACAAATCTTGTTAAGAATTGAAGGGGGCGAAAAACGGCAGGCTATACGGTCACTTTGATGCAAGGAAAGGGGAGGATTACCGTGAAATTTTGATGCAATTTTACGAGACTCACCATTGATGCATGATTGTGTCGACATGAGCTGGCAGTTTTGTAAGTTGATGCATAATACTATGTACGAAGGCTGGTGTACTTCGGTTGATGCATGACTCTATCCGCGCTGATGCATTCCGCGCTGATGCATCAACCGGCGGGGTCGCCTGTTCGGCGGCCACCGCACTGACGACATACGCTGCTGTTATGCATCAGACTCCTGATTTTAGCCTGATGCATCACAGTATCTGGCGAAGGGAGTTGAAACGTTGATGCATGACTCTTGCGGCACCGTCCTCGATCCAATCCGCGCTGATGCATCAACTGGCGGGTTGCCTGTTCGCCACCGCACTGACGACATACACTCTGGTTTTAGCCTCCTGATGCATCACTAGGACTCTCGCACCGTCCTCGATCCAATCCGCGCTGATTCATCAACCGGCGGGTCGCCTGTTCGCCACCGCACTGACGACATACATTCTGGTTTTAGCCTCCTGATGCATCACTAGGACTCTTGCACCGTCCTCAATCCAATCTGCGCTGATGGCATCAACCGGCGGGTCGCCTGTTCGAGCGCCACCATACTGACGACATACCCTGCTCAGACTCCCGGTTTTAGCCTGATGCATCACAGTATCTGGCACGATTTGAGCTGATGCATGACTCTTGCGGCACTGTCCTCAATTCAATTCGCGCCGATGCATCAACCGGCGATATTCCCCCGCTCATTGGCATTTCCTACTCCGAGATTTCCCCCTCATTTGGTGCGTTAATCCGGGACGGGTGATGCATCAATTAATCTATCGTTTTACAGCTCTGGCTTCTCGACCCACGTAGCGAAAATCCCAGATTTTCCCCTCATTTGTTGCGTTAATCTGGGACGGGTGATGCATCAATTGATTTATTCTTTTATAGGTCTGGCTTCTCGACCCACGTACTAGTGAAGCATCGTACGCCTCCACTCATTGGCTCCGTTGTCAGGTCCAACACAGGTGATGGATTATAGATTTGGCTTTTCGACGCCGGTAGTGATGCATCATATGCTCTCGCTCATTTGTTTTCCATATGCCGAGATCGTCCCTTCACTACTAGCTAGTACGTGAATCCAGTACAAGTGATGAATTATTAATTATTTTCTTTTATAGGTTTTATCGATCTGGCTTCTCGGCCCATGCAGTGATGCATCATACGCCCCTGGCTTTCCCTACTCCGAGATCGCCCGCTCACGTGAATCCGGCACAGGTGATGCATCGTCGGATCTCTTCTTTTATAGACCTGGCTTCTCGACCCGGGTAGTGATGGATCATAGTACGCTCCCGCTCATTGGTTCCTTTGCGAATCGGTGATGTATCACTTCCTGATTTGTTAATTCGTAGATTGGGTTCTTGTAAAACGACCCAACCCACGATGCATCAAGTCTATCTGAATCAATTCTCCCCTCGTTCGTCCGTTCCACTCTGCTCGTGATGCATGAATCACCTAGTTTATCAACCCGTAGATCGTGTTTTGGTGCGTAAACTGATGCATCAGTCTTGTGGTTTATCCTTCTATGGATCGGCTTCTCAGCAAGTGGTCACGGCAATGCATCAGTTCTATTGGCGCATATCCTCCCATTTGTGGGTGCCTTCTATTCTATTGGTGATGCATCACTTTCTGAACAATGGTATCATCATAAGGCCAGGCTGTTGCACCCACTGATGCATCAAAATCACATGTACGTATGCGGGGTAACCCATACCACCCTTATTCTTACCCGTGTTTGTAGCTCGCCGCACGCACGCCTTTCAAATGCATCAAAATTACATGTACGTATGCAGGTAACTCATACCTCCCTCGTTCTTACCCGTGTTTGTAGCTCGCCGCACGCACGCCTTGCAAACGCATAGCCAGAGATGCACGAAGGTTGTTTTCCATGCGCACGCGTGCACGCATGCAAGCTCTGGTACCCTCACCATCCCAGTGCTCATTGTAGCAAGGTTGTAGCGTATCTAGTTTTAACACAAACACTTAGACTAGTTGCCCATACCCAGATTGAACTCGTTCCATGTCAATTTTGAACGTGTGTATTGTGCAATATATGTATGTTGACAAAGGCACAAGAATCAAGTTAAATTAAACCTCAAACCATCTGACGATGGAAATATGTGATCGAAGCGAACTTCAATTTGCCTTTTTCCTTGACACATGGGAGGTCAGAGTGCAGGAAGAACACGATCCACGTAAACTTACCTTTTCTTTGCTCCCTCGGCACACTCTCCCGATCGCTTGCCTTTCTTTGGGCTGGTGTTGTTAAAGGCCGGCTGATTCGTTCCGATTGCATCTGCTATGGCGTTCCGTTTGGACTGGACAGGGACGCGCTTGGATGTGCGGGTCTCAGATGGATCAGAGACACGAGGTTGTTCAGTGACAGGTACAACAGAGGTGGTGGGC
>JBBPJP010000597.1:0-18587 GCA_038088775.1 Boletus barrowsii | reverse complement strand
CTACGTGAAAGTAGGGACAAGGGGAGAAGCTAGTTCTTTTGTAACGCACAGTGTAGCAGTGACGGAGCGTGCTGCGATACGGGTCGAAGAACGTAGGACGAAAGAGTGAAGAGGGACGAGGATCTCTGAAGTCTGAGGCCTATCTTCGAGACGATGCGAAGACTCGGCAGGTCTCTTCTATCTAGGTACCTGAAGAGGCTCACTAGACTCGAAGGTCACTAGAATAACGCTATATTGCGTAGAACTAGCTTAAGGAAAATACAGGCAAGAAGTATGAGACTATATATACGGTAGGCCCCTGGTCCGTGCGAGGTAAGTATGCACAGCATGCGCAGTAAAGCGTAGTCCGCAGTGACTGCGGAAGAATATGAAATAAGGGATGCACAGTAAGGCGCAGTCCGCAGTAAGTGAATATGAAATAAGAGATGCACAGTAAGGCGCAGTCCACAGTGAGAAGTCTGAAGGAAAAGACTGTGGACGGAAGCAGAATAGAAGACTAAATGGGTATGGGCGGGGCGCCGTGTGAGACATAAAGAGAAACTGATCGAGAGAACGTATCTGGTAGTGTGGAGGACGACTCCACTATGAATACAACCATGTATGGTGACGATAGAGCGAGACTAGGAAAGGCGAGCGAAAGAGTTAAAGAAAAGTGGAGGAAAAATGACTACCCCCTTCGTAGACCGTAACACAGCAAGCGGAGCTGTGAGTGTTGCCAAGATGTTCCATAGAGGCACATGTGGCAGGCACATACTCCAGGCATGTGCGGCATGACGAGCTGATCTGACTGTTGATCAAGATAGTCTCATGGTTAGATCTATCTAATCACTATCTACTTGATCACCTATAGCTGTAGCCCTAAGTCAGTGCTGAGTGCTGAAGCAATCACTGCAGCCGCGCAAAAACCCTAAATTAGCATCAATGTGACATATCTCATGTATTACTAATATGTGATGTTACCGGTGACACACAGGTGAGACTCTCATCAATTTCCTGATGATATGTCATCTCACTAGTACAATTTGGCCTTTTAGGCAACCAAAAAGCCTAAGAGCCTGTACAGAAACCAACAGTAACCATGGGTGAAGTCATGTGAACCTTTGGCAATTCGGCATGGCACTGGCTTCAGCTTTTGGAGATTTAAGTTAGCCGTGGGTGAACACTCGGCTGGGAAATTCACTTATCTGACATCGACAGTTGATGATCGCATCATGGATACCCAAGCACAACGCCAAACATTCCTACACCATATCCTGAGTGTTATGAATATCATCCTATGCTCTTTGACTGAAATGCTGACTGGGATCATCTGAAAGGATCCTGTGCCCTACCATAACTCCATCCTCTCTGGCCAACAGTGGGTCATGGAACTGTTAGATGGACATCCCGATTGCATCCGTTGTGAGCTCGGTATGCGACATCACATCTTCCTTCAGCTTATCGCTGAGCTCTGGGAGCTTGGGCACACCAACTCTAGGTTTGTTTTGCTGGAGGAACAATTAGCGATATTTCTCTATATGTCAGTGACTGGTCTGACCATCAGACATGTCAGAGAGTGCTTTCAATGAGCAAATAGTACAATTTCTATGTAAGCAAAGCCAGCCTCGCCAGGCTTTGATAATGACATCATCTGTTGTACAGCTACTTCCAGAAAATGCTCAAGATATTCTCAAGCCCACCCATGTATACAAACTACATTCAGCTCCCTGCTACCGGAGACGCTGTCGCAGCCAAAATATGGAACAATACCAAATTCTGGCCCTATTTCAAGAATGCAGTTGGTGCAATCGATGGGAGCCATATCCATGCTGCGCCTCCCGCATACCTACATCCAAACTATCAGAACTGCAAGGAGTTCTTATCACAAAACTGTGTTTTCGCTTGTGATTTCAACCTCAAGTTTACATATGCACTTACAGGATGGGAGGGATCTGCAAACAATGCGCGTGTCTATGAAGATGCAAGGACCTGACACAAGCTTGTAGTACCTGACGGGAAATACCTCCTTGCCGATGTGGGGTATCCCATGTGCCCAGAGCTTCTCATTCCATACCATGGTGTCCATTACCACCTTGCAGAGTGGGGCTGCACTTATACTAGGTAACTTCAATCTCTAGGATCCATCCAGACTATGTTTAATCCTAATTAGACCAGCAAACAAAGAAGAACTCTACAATCTGTGCCATGCCACCCTATGGAATGTCATCGAGCACATATTTGATGTCTTGAAACAGTGTTTCCGCATCCTCCTGTTACCAGCCAAGTATTCCCTCGAAGCCCAAGCGCGCATTCCCTCAGCTCTTTGTGTGATCCATAACATACATAATCTACACACACAATCCCATTGGAGAGAGATTGGATCAACAAGACTCAGATGCTGATAACAATCCCACGGGCCCAAACATGGATCCAATTGTTGATCAAGAAGGTCTGATTGGTCCAGGTAGGTTACCAGACAATCTGGTAGTTGTACAAGACAACATTGCGACTGCAATGTGGACAGATTATCAGCGTATCTGGGAGAGTCATCGTAGGGCAGTGGAGAACGATAGTGGTACGGACTCTGGGGAAGATGACTTCGATTCTGAGCTAGACCCATGTAGTGCCAGTGATCAATGATAGTCTCTCACACTGCCAGTGTGATCAATCGAGGTGGAACAGCACACTCGATTGCAATACATGGTACTAACATGTGGTACGACTACAGATTCAGTCATGCAACCATGGAATCACCCGGCAGATCCACAACACCACTACCTGAGCCCACAGCAGCGGTCAGAATGACCTGTTGATTATACAGATCCTTGACATACGCTCAATGTGACTCAATATCTGGGATGGCTGTGTATACAGCAGCGTTGTTGCCTTTTGATGCGCTGAGAACGCCAAGCATGAAATGACAATGTTCTGGAGGCATATCGGCATCAGCAAACAGGGCCATTGTCGCCCTTTGGGTTAAAACCATGGGATCGAGGAAAGTGGACTGGACTGCATCCGAAAAGCAGTTGATTGAGCTTTGCACCCCAATGAGGGCAATGGCAGGAGAGACTTTCGATCCCTTGTCATCACAAGGGGTCATCGTCACTTTGCTGCGCTTGCTGGGAGGCTGGTGTGAGGTACCTGTTGTCAAAGCCGGGGGAACAGTTGATGAGGGGGGGACAGAGAGGGACACCGAAGATGTCTCATTGCCAGACATATTCGAGAATGAATGCTTGCTTGAGGGTTTCAGAGGTGCCAAAGCTGCAGCGTCCAGCAGGGGTTGTGCAGAGTATTAATTACGATCAGAGAATCAAGTCAAATCATACCACAGTCTCATTGGCACGAGGCACAGGTGCAGGAGGGACCTCAGTCGCATTAGCAGCCCTATCTCCACTGGCACCACTGGATGGGAAAATGTTGTAGATTTTGTCATAGTGCTCCCATCCACTGTTTCAAAATGGTTTCATCATCATGTTTGCCTGATAAACAAGTAAAAACCAGACAAATGTAGTTGTAAATATACATACCTTCCGCTCAACATATGTATCCCAAACATTAACGGCATCAACACCTTCAATATTAGCACCATTCTCATTGTCCCAGCTAAGGCCTGATTTGTGATTGTGGTATGATTTGATTGCGTTGTATATCATTTTGAGCTAATAGATATCACTCAGTAGGATGTACAGTGGTTATTGGATCATGTTCACTCACTGAACTCCACTTAGACATGACCATCTTCCCGGTCTTGATACCACCGACACCATTGAAGTATGGTCCAATATGGGCAGCAGCAGCGTTGTAGGTTACCTCCTTGAAGCTCCCACCATCACCACGCTCGTCATGATGTTCATGGAGGTAATCAACAAGGTGAGTAACCTCAATTGGTGTCCATCTTGCTTTCTCGGAAGATCCTCCACTGGTAGGCATTACAGTGCTGACCTGATCAGTCATTAGATCAACACTATAGTGACCAATGCTTGTGATGAGCTCAAAGAAAGTCTTCAAGATGTGACGATGGGCCAGATAGATAGTAGCTGCCCCAGGATAAGAATCAATGGACAGTGAAAGCATAGTACAAAATTCAAGGTTTATGGATAAGTATGTTTAATCAGAGATTTTTACAAGCTGTGCCCCGCACAGCTTGTAAAAATCGTAAAAGGATCACTCACGGAGAACCCCGGATCGTGCTGCTTGCCGGAAATGGAAGGCACACTGGTGGACGCAGGGGACTCGCGCTCGCGCGGCGCAAGGACGAGCGACGGCGATGTGCAGACAGCAGGCCAGCAGGTCGGGCAGCACATCCATGGTGCGGGAGGGGGATGGTTCACGTTTCTGTCACCATAGAACTACTAGTAAACAAATAAATACTGTGCATATGTTACGGTCTACGAAGGGGGTAGTCATTTTTCACTTTACTTTTCATTGACTCTGTCGCTCGCCTTTCCTAGTCTCGCTCTGTCGTCACCATATGTGGTTGTATTCATAGTGGAGTCGTCCTCCACACTACAAGATATGTTCTCTCGATCTGTTTCTCTTTATGTCTCACACGGCGCCCCGCCCATACCCATACTTAGTCCTTCATTCTGCTTCCGTCCGCAGTCTTTCTTTCAGACTTCTCACTGCGGACTGCGCTTTACTGCGCATCTCTTATTTCATACTCTCTTACTGCGGAACTGCGCCTTACTGCGCATCCTTATTTCATATTTCTCTGTAGTCACTGCGGACTACGCTTTACTGCGCATGCTGCGCATCACAGTCATATGCTGCACATACTTATCTCGCACGGACCAGGGGCCTACCGTATATATAGTCTCGTACTTCTCGCTTGTATTTTCCTTTAAGCTAGTTCTATGCAATATAGCGTTATTCTAGTGACCTTCGAGTCTAGTGAGCCTCTTCAGGTACCTAGATAGAAGAGACCCGCCGAGTCTTCGCATCGTCTCGAAGACAGGCCTTAGACCTCAGAGATCCTTCATCACTCTTCGCTCTTTCATCCTACGTTCTTCGACCCGTATCGCAACACGCTCCATCACCGCTACGCTGTGCATTACAGTAAGTATTTATTATACACAGCCATCTAAACTGTTCTGATCAAGTTGCTCTGGCTCGCAAGTGCTGGGAGGCTCCTGGCGAGGAAACACTGCCAATGGCAGGTTATGGGAAGCTTCCACTTGGGCTTGAACAGCCCAGGGCTTGGACCTCGGATCCCCGGATGCCATCCACATCCCAGGCAAACAAGTCAGAGTCACATTCCAGTCCCCTTCCCCGCCAGACCGGTCGCACCCCCAAGTCCTACTTTGGTGGCACATCCAAGGCGACCCAGCCCATTACATTAACCAAGGCACAAGCCAAGTCAGTGGTGCAGGAGTCCCACAGAGAGTTCCTGGAAACTATGGTATTGATGAGGGGATCAATCTTTGCCAAAGACCAAGCTTAACAGGTCTCCTTGGCCATTCAATGAGGGATAGGAAGGGTGATGGGAGGATTCGGGTTCAGGCATCCTGATATATGGAGTGACCTGTTAAGGAAGATCAACGAGATGTTACATGCATGGAAGGACATGACTGTTCTCCATGTTATCTCATCTCTCGGCCTTCAACCACAGTATGGTCAGCCACTCCCGACGCTTGCCCAGGTCGCCAACACAGTGGCAGAACTACTGGAAACCCTTTTGTTTCTCTGAGAATCCCCAGAGAAGCCGCTGTTCACCCATAGTACTTTCCTCCATCTGGTGGAATACCAGAGTTTCGAGTGTAAAAATGCTTTGTGGATGTTTATTGAACCTGAATCTCCAGAGATCGCCCTCGACAACATCTTTGCCCTCGGAGTGGCTTCTATTGCTGCCAACATCCATGACTATTGCCAGGGCTTCTACAAGAAATGCGATGTCAGCTTGGAGAACTGGTCGAAAGACTTTTGCAATGCACTCAATGTGATGCCCACAATTCGGCGTTTGGGAGGGGAGAGTGCTGCCGACCTGTATCATCTCCAGCAGTGGGTCATGCACATTGGCATGTCATCTTTCAGACAATAAAATACTATGTTCATTAGTACAAGTACAGTCCATGATGACATCAATGTTTTTTTGTTCTGGTACCAACAGGTCGCGTTTTGAGTTGTCCACGTCGATGTGGTCAGTCCAACATCGTGAGTTGATGGACAGCTTCAATTCCACTTCCAAACAACCTTCCTCAGCCTTCCCAGTTGTTCCTCACCGTCCATGGTCCCTACACACAGTACCATGATGGCTTCTCCCCCGTCATGCCCTTCTACCACACCAGCAGCATCGAACTTGACCTTCCACTTGCCTCCATTGCAGCCAAACTCATCTACTTTTTTCATTGCAAAGTCTTTCCCATCGGTGTGCCTCCCCTGATCTCTCAAGAACGTGCACATACACCATTCAGCTCGGCCTCCACTCCGTTGGCCCAACACAAGAGGACATGCAGGAACTCACCAACCGCAAAATCGCCAGGTTCATGCCCAAATCAAAGTGGTAATGGTGGGACGATATCAAAGACTATAATACTCTTGGCTCGGTGGCCCCCCTCAAAAGTGTTCGGAGCTACTACTAATATCCAGAATGTTCGAAACCCCTCAGTTTGAGGTCAGTCCGTATTGTCCTCATTGTCGATGACAACAACATTGATGATGGCTGCCTTTGATGTGCTAGACAGCGAGGACACATCTCTCTCCACCATCAAGTGTCTCATTCTCTCTTAGGCTATCTATGAGCACCATGTGGATGCATGGCACACTGTATTCCAAGTACTCTCCAAGAACCCTGCCCTCGCCTGCCCGAAATCGTTCTTCTCCCAAGTCCGAGTTGCCTCTGTTCATAAGTTTACTCAGTATTTATCTAGTCCTGTCATCAAATCTACCTCCATCTCATGAACGAAGCTTCACTTGAATGGTACAACACACAAAGCCCCCACAACACCCTCTGCTTCTCCAGTCCCCCAGCTCAGAAGCAAACAATGCACCCCATGGCAAGGCACCTCTTTCTCCATATGTACTCTGACACTTACATTGATGATCAGCCCCTCTCAATCTAGTTGTCGCAAAATGCCACCACTCTGCATATCTCATTCACCTACACGACTTGATCACTGCAGAGGGGGTCAGGTTCAAGTAAGTCACCCTCGTCTTCGACACACATGCATTCATTCATCGACCACTAGACGCATCGTCACAGAAATCAACAAAATACACAGCGGTGCTTGGGATGACAAAATTAGGGCTGACCTCATTGGCAATAGTAACGCGAACCCCAGTGACATGGCAGATTCTTGGTCCCCCAGAAACCAATATCAGTAGGCGTGCAACATGCCCAATTCACACTCATACATATCCCTAGGAGCCACCACAGGAGAGTGGAACAGTTGATCTTTCAGACGATCAAGCAACCTTGAAAGACTCTGAAAGAGAAGAGCAGAAAGAGCAACAACCTGAAGTGCCACCTGATGGACTTGTCGATGTCCAAATCACGAGAACTACTCCAAAGATGTCTCTGCATCTGTTGCAAACATCTCTGTCCTCGACCATGCTGTGCTTTCTGGGTGTTTCCTTGGATGACCTTGTGCAAGCATTGATGAACAAGACCAATTATGTCTGCAAGGCACTCTACACTATCCTTCTCAATGTCGAACAGAGTGCAATCCAGCATGATTCACTCATGCGCGACCTCTACGCCATTGTGCTACCTGCAATGAGACCCTCAGCCATGCAACTTCTTTAGTATCAACGGTTAGTCCTCATCACCAAAGTTATCAAGACAGAAAAATGTTTGTCCCACCTCCTTTGCTATCTCGTGTTGTATGCTAAAACCGTTGAATGGACATGGGCGCTCAACTGTGAAAATGCATAAATCCACCGTCCTGGCAAAGAAACGCAATATTTATGCAAGAGTGGCTGCCCTGGCCGAACGAGAAGCAAAACTCACTGCTCTGATGGTAGACAAAGATGCCGAGATTCTCTGTTTGCATAACGTTATCTCGACAGCACAGTCTTAGCTCGATGCACGGATATGGGAAGTGATAGGGAAGCATGAAGAAGAACTACATGTCGCTGTAAGGAAGCGCAAGGAAGAGGTTGCTGCTGAGATTGCAAGACGCAAGGAGGAGATTCTGTCAGTGGTGCGGCAACACGGGCAAGAGATATTCGACGTGTGGTGCCTTGCGAGGAACAGATCAAGATGGAGGCAAAAGCAATGGTATGGACAGGATGCAATGGATAGCTGCCAAGGATGCAGACTTGGAGGCAGAGCAAACCAGATTCGAAGAGGTACAGAGGGATTTGGAGGCCAGGTTGGCAGCACTCTCTTCTCAAGAAGTCAAGGTACCGAACGCTCACTCAAATATTGCAACCCCAATCAATCGCAACATTGTGAGACACATGCAAAGCCTTATGCCCTCCACCATGAAAGGTGTCACTCCCACAGAGACTGGTCAACCACTTGCAACCCCTATACCAGCTGAACTCGCGAACATTTTCATAAACTCACCCAAAGTTGGGCTCGACTTTGCGAAGATATTGGAGTTCGAATCCAAGCTGGAAGACGACAACAGTGACTCAGAAGAAGGAGCGATGCCACCCTCACCTACAGTCCAAGAATGACCACTTGCAGATGCCTCAAGTCACTCTTCCAGGTTGAGCAAGTTAACCTCAGCACCTTGTGCGCCACCTATGTGGCTTCGCACACCATCTATCTGAGATTCAGTGCGAAACACTGGTGTACAGACACCCCATCCCCTTCAGTTGTAGGATCAAGCCTGTTCTGAGTAGTGGGTAGATTGGGCACCAGAAACTCGGAAGAACAACCACAACATGAATTAGACATGTCAACCTGGACAAGGTTCAGTTTATCATGGAAGTGAATACAGAGTTTAATGTGCTCCAGGTATGTCCCTCATTGCATACTTTCATAGTCTAAGCAGCAAAGACCAACAGGTCGAGCACTGGAGAGGAACAACCACTACCTAAAGGTGACATTGTGTCCCCATGCTCATCTATTCTTGTGACAGTCAAACAGCGCAATGGTGAGAGCAGTGATTCGTCAGCATCAAGGGTCCTTGGGTCTCTTTGTGTAAGAAGGCGACTTCTGTCAACATGATCTTGACTGATCATAGTATGTCTCTAGTCAACCACAGGGGCTCTAGATGAGCTGGAAGATGCAATGAATCATGGTCACAGCGCTCTCTCACGTTACTGGAAGCATGGGGGAAAATGAGACCTGGAGCGTGTTCTGTCGCAGAGTTTCAGCTGGCGCTCAACAATTGTCCGCTTGGCCATCCTTGTTGCGCGACCACTCAGTCGAACTTGGCTATGGCGAAATTCATCTTCTGTCAGGTTGAGGACATGATTACTTCCCTCGAGATCCCCATTCATGTGTATCATGATGCACTTGCCACCCATCCTATTGCACTTTTACAAAAATCGGTCAGATCTGTGTCAGTTTGGGAGAACAGGTACTGCGCAGGACCAGGGAATCTTGGTGTGGCGTTGTTGTGGAGATTCAAGCATGTTGGGGAGCTGAACGATCTCGAGGACTGCATTTCTATATTCAGGGATGTCAATGACCTCATCCCTGATGATCACCGTGACAAATCAAGTCGTCTGGATAACCTCGGTCACTCCTTCATCACTCGTTTTGAGCGTCACAGGAAGCTGAGCGACCTTGAGTATGGAATTTCGACCCTCAGGGATGCCAATGACCTCACCCCTCATGGCCACCCTGACAAGCTGAATCATCTGAACAACCTTGGTCACTCCTTCAGAGTTCATTTCAAGCGCCTCAGGGAGCTGAGCAATCTCGAGGATGCCATTTCAACACTCAGGGAATCCGTTGACCTTACCCCCCGTGGTCACCCTGACCAGCTGGGTCATCTGAACAGCCTTGGGAACTCTTTCAAAGCTTGTTTCAAGCGCCTTGGGCAGTCGTGCGATCTCGAGGACACAATTTCCCTGTATTCACATTCTGCTTCTCTTCTGATAGGCCCCATCAGTGTTCAGTTTCATGCATCATGCAATTGAATATTATGTGCCTGACATATCCACCATCCCTCTCTCCTTGGTGCACATTCTATTCCATTAATCTCTTTTCCCAACTCACATGGATTGGCCTTTCCCTTACCCAGTGTTACACAGAATTCAAGCGAGGTGCTGACATTGTGCGCAAGGCTGCAGCTGCAGCTTTAGACTCAGGATTCCCAGGGCTTGCTGTGGAGTGGCTTGAACAAGGACATTCTATCATTCGGGGGGAGCTCCTTCAGCTTCGCTGCTCTTATGAGGAATTGTCGTCTGCCCATCCAGATCATGCACGCAGACTTCGGGAACTATCTGCCACATTGGATGTTGCTGGTGCCACTCATGAAAAATCCTTGTCCACCTTCTTGGAGTCGACTGATGATCCAATGCAATGTGTGACACAGACATTGCAGCAAGAAGCTAGTAGACACCATACACTCGTGATCGAATGAGATGGACTACTTCAAGAGATTTGACGCCTTCCTGGCTTCAAGCGGTTCCTCCTTTCCAAAGACTTTTCCCAGCTCCATGCATCAACACACTCCGGACTGGTCATTATGTTCAATGCTGCAGAATCCCGATGTGATGCATTGATCCTTCTTTCTGGCGTTGATCATGTAATACATGTCCTGCTCCCCAGTTTCGATCTCCAGTGGGCCGCACGTATTCAGAACTCACTAGGAACTTGGCCATGCTTGTGTGATCCCCCTTGAGGACAGGGAGGGAAACCCTACAACATGGGGCCATGTTAACTGGGAGTTGCTCTTATCCACTCTGTGGAACAGCATCATTAAACCAGTCCTGGACAGCTTGGCCTTCTCCATATGTGCTGTCATTTAACTTGAATTCATAGCCATTGCTGACCCATCCAATTAGCCTCTTGGGAACTTATCACACATTTTCTGGTGTCCGACTGGCCCCTTCATGTTCCTTCCTGTCCATGCAGCTGGTTTATATGGCACTTAGCATTCCTTACCTGGGCACAAAGTATCTGATTTCATGATGTCGTCATACATCCCTACTCTCACCATTAGGGAACTGCACGGGTATGGTACCCTTACCCACGCAGGTACGGGTACAGGTCACGATTTTGTGACCCATGACAAACCTGTACCCATACCTGCAATACCCGTGGTACCTGTCACCACCACCACTCTCCCTCACTCAATGCCCCTTGCGCTCATCCCGACAACGACAACAATGAATGTCCACCACCACCACCATTGTAACAATGATGATGACATGACGTTGTAACCACCACCGCGACAACGGTGACACGATCCCCGCCACTACTGGCACCACCACTACAATGACAACGATGATGACGCTGTCTGCCACCACCACTGTGATGGCAGTGACAACGACGACGCAATGTCGTCACCACCACCACCACTGTGACAACGACAGCGACACGATGCCCACTGCACCCCTGCATCAACAGTGACGACGATGGTACAGTGGCACCACCTGTGCCACTGAAACAACAACAATGATGGTGGCACGTTGGCACCACCCATGCCACCAAAACAGCGACAATGACGGATGACATTGTGTCACCACCACACCACTACCATGTCAACGGCGATGACGACGACAATGCTGTTCCATCACCACCAGTGCACCACCACCTGTGCCACCGAAACGACAACAGCGACGATGCTGCGCCACCACCACCATCACCACCATGTCAATGACGACAACGCGGGACCACCCCACCACTACTGCACCCTTGACAACAACAATGCCACGCCACCACCACCATCACCACTGTGTCAACAATGATGATGATGCAGGACCACCACCACCACCACTGCACCCTCGACGACGACGGCACAGTGGCACAATCCGTGCCACTGAAACAACAACAACAATGCTGTTCCATCACCACCACCACCACCCGTGCCACCGAAACAACGGCGACACTGCGCCACCACCACCATCATCACCATGTCAATGATGACAACGACAACGTGCCTTCATCCTCCCCCGCCTTGTGCCCTCTCCCTCCTTTCCCCTCGCTGGCTGTTCGCATACAAACGCAAACACAAACACTTGGAGCATTTGTGTTCATGTTTGTATGTGAGCAGTCACCCTCTCACCCCATCAGCTGGCACCAACCCACAGGCAAAACCTGCAGGTTTTGTACCCATACCCATGATGGGTACAGGTCCAAATTCATGGACCCATGACCAAACCTGTACCCACACAATGGGTACAGGTTTTCAGCGGGTACAGGTATGGGTATGGGTATGGGCACGGACACCCACGGGTTTACCCATGCCATTCCCTACTCACCATCCTTGCATGATCACCCAATCCTAGTATGCCATCGGGCGACAATCTGTGCCTCCTTGTTGTCCCTCAGCTGCCCTCTGACAGCCAAACCCACCTTCAAGGCATAGCACGGGAATTGGAATACATCAGCACAGTAGTTGAGAATTTGCCTTCAGCACGAACCACCCTTCTAGCATCTTCTGTCAGCACAGTCAAGGAAGTACTTGATCTGATGAAGGATGTGGACTGGGTCCATTTTGCATGCCACGGTATCCAAGATGCCACACATCCGACTGATAGCGGTCTCTGTCTAGCCGACAGACGGCATTTGAAAGTATCAGACATGATCGGGCTGTTGCGCTCTCATGGTGGGCTTGCCTTTTTGTCGGCCTGTCAGATGGCGATGGGTGACGAGGGTCTCACTGACGAGGTGATCCATATCACAGCAGGGATGTTGTTTGCGGGTTACAGTGGCGTGATTGGTACGATGTGGTCGATCAGCGACAGACTTGCGCCTGTCATGGTGAGGAAGGTATATGAGTACTTGTTTTGGAATGGCACGAGGCCAGATTATTGGGATGCTGCACAAGTGCTGCATGAAGCTGTTGGGCATCTTCATGACATCACTGGGATCCCAGTTCTTGGATAGAAAATATGAATTTCCCACGTGCAGAGACTTGTTGCGAAGTGGTTATATTGTGCAATAATCTAATCTAATGGTCACAACCATCTTTTAGACCTTGTAATAGGTTGAAGGGTCCTTATAGGCAGTTAGGATCTGACATCAGATTTATATACATCCTATGCCCCCCATGTATGTTATAGTATAAGTATAGGCTGGTCTGTCTCCCCCCACTTTACTGTCTTACAGTAAGCACTCTCATTTTCCACTGTAGCCATGTTCCGACTCCGACTCGTCCAAAATCGTACGTTCTTTCGTTCCTTTTTTTTTGTTTGTTCACAGACTGGCTTCACTGAATAGCCTTGACAAGGAAGAACACCCTGGCATCATCCCCACCCACACAAAACTAGAGTGCACCCAAACATTTGTTAGCCGAGATCTGGAGGATGGACCAGTCAAGGGCATACATGGAGGTGTTGAGTGACCAGTTGGAGGTGTTGGAGGAGACGGTCCATAGAGTGTAAGGTGGTCGTGTTTGAGTTCGTATTCGATGTTGACATCGCATGTGCCATCGTTGGATGGGGACAGCCAGCAGTTAACTGTTTGTGACAAAGGAAAAGAGAGAAATTGATCAGTGTCAGCAACGGCATCAACCTACGTGTGTTCGAGAGGGGAAAGAAAGTGGGCCACTTACTCAATAGAGGGACATAGCTTTCGTCCTGGCCTGCATAGCACCAATGAGCACAACAAGTGTTTGACCGACTTGGAACACCCTCAAGGAATACTTGAGCGAGATGGTTTTCTCATGGTTCGGAGTGAATTTAGCAACATTGGGGTGTTGCTTAAATTGGAGGTCAGACACAAAGTCAATCAGAAATGGTGTAAGGGCAAGTTTGATGTGTGCGTTGGATGGATTAGAGACCCAGAGGCTCATATCACCTGTGAGCTGCATAGATTTAATACCACCTTCATGTAGTAGTGAGACCGAAACGGCTTCCTTGACAACAACATATATGCTATGGATATAAATGAGGACCAAGCATGGGAGATATATCATGGACTTGCCTTTCTGGTGTTACAGACTGTCCTAGGCATCCTTTTGAGTCTAAGTCAGTGGCTCGACAGGGATGGGTGTAGGTGGGGTGGACATGTCCTCAACGGTAAGGACTTCACTCCCAAGCGCATCCACCAGTTCCGCTTGTTTTGTTTTCTTGCTCCTGAGCTTCATACCACTAGTCTTGAAATGAGGTAGCAGAGACGCTGCAGCTGGCACAGTCGGTGCATCAGGTGCCTCATACCGCAGGACAGACACATGGCCAGTCGCATCACCGCCGATGTAGGAAGGTGTGCAGCCTTGCTGTCTGGCCAGATATGCTATATCCCACCAAAGTTCAGGTGGCAACACCATGTATGGTTGGCACGCTCGTTGGAGAGGACTGCATCGAGGCCACGACGATCTCCTGTGTACATGACAAAGTCCAGGAAGTGTGGACTGACCATAAAAATCATGTTTTGCATTGCTGTATCTATGGTAAGATGATCATCGATCTCTAGGCGATGGTGACCAGACAGCATGTGCAGGGCGTTCTTTCTGTTGTTTCATTCCCAAATGTGTCTAAGCACACTGAAGGGAATGGTCTTGATTGCCGCACTGTGAAACAGTGTGATGTGCTCATTTGCATTGACGTCCATGCCATGGTCATAGATGGTGGCCTCAATCTCATGCTGGTTGGGGGTGTCGTTTGCAGAGAGACAGTGAGGGACATCTGTTGCATCATATGGTATGTCATGGTCACCGTTGTCGACAAGCACATTGTCATTCCTGTGTTGGTCATCATCAGAGAGTCTCAGGCTGAAAGGTGAGCTGGACTTGCCTGATGAGAACGAGAAGCTCGTCATCACTGCCAACTTGTGATTCAACATCAGACATGTCGATGGTAATCTATTATCTATTATTGGAAGGGTGATTGGGCAGAGATTCAGAGGTGAAGTGGTTGAAGGCACGTCCTGTGAACACGACATGTCGAGTGTGAAAGAGGATCCAAGCAAGCAAGGTATGGACACACCTTGGCACAGGGAACGAGGTTGTCAGCCCTGACGTGGCAACCAAGCAGTCCAATACAATGTCTTGGTAATATATTATTGTCAATCATGCTTGCCGAGGACATGGTCCAAGTTCCGAGCAGAACCACGGTACAGTTTCGGTTGTCGGCGAACGAATGCCCTTGTGAATTCTCCATCACATTTAGCATTGACAAGGACATGTCAGTCATCGGAACATTCAACTTTGAGATACAGAGACTCACCATGTCACATTGTCATCAAGAACAAGAATGAGACAGATGGCATGGATGCCAGCAAGTCGTGATACATCGTCGAGAATGTAAGCCTGATGTGGTAAGCCCATCAGCTCTGGGTCGTTTTAGTACATGTCATTAATCTGACAGTCACCCAAGGCTCTCGTCTCACTGGCACACATCAATCGTCGACGACTTGGAATGAAAGGATTATGATTGAAGTGCAACCACACGATTCCGAACAACTTGGCCATGACACACTGACACAACACAAATAATACACCGAAACGAGGCAGAGGAACTCTGAACTACTATGCTGAAAGAACATGGAGGAAGAGCTGCATACAGAAAACGGGTGAGACATACATATCCCAGTGGTTTGTTGCGTGTGTGCGTGTGCATCGGTCAAGTAAGATAGCTTGTCTCGTCCATGGTGGAGACCCTGGAGGACGAGGTGACTTGCTGGGACCCTCTATGCTGTGTCTGAGTGGATGCCAAATGACTGTCGTCATCGATAGCATGAGTGGATGGGATGACAATCGGAGGCACGTCAGAGGCCTTGGAATGCTTTGGTTCCCACTCTGGTTGTCGGTGGGTAAGGATAATGGGGACACACTTGAGATGGTAAGACTCACTGGGGAGTCCACCTTTGTGGATCTGTTGTGATGGTTTGACAGCTGTCCCCGTCTTTGGAGCTGGTGGATGACATGGTGAGCACACGCTCGCACTTCCTGGACTTTTTGAGAGGAGCGCAAGGGGGAGACAGGAAATCTGTGTGGTGACTACGTCAGGCTTGGTGGCTGGAGCCATACCATTGTTGTTGTTGTTGTCACTGTCGTTCAACATAGTATACTTGTCTATTATGTTGCACTCAACATGCTTTGGTGACAAGGTTTTGTCATCTTCCTCCATCTCTTCAACTTCATCAAGGGTGGGACTTGACCGAGGGCGGCGGATCAAAGGGACATGCTGGTACTTTGATGCCATCGTGGCATGATGGGACGATGATACTGTGTGTGAATGGTCAGTGAGCAAGTGTGTGTCCAGACAGTTTGTAAAATCATAAGGGTAGGGAGGGTCTCGATGCACCTCTGATTGGGAACATTGTATCTCGCATTTGGATAGTGTGTCCAAATGTGAGATAGGCTATGTAATGTGAATATGATGTGCTTACCAGGTGCTCTGGGACACAGTGCAAGCTGGTTTGGAGGAGGGGTTCATCATCATCATCATTGAGCATAGCGAGAAACTCGCCGGTGGACGTCATAGGGAGGTCGGTGTACAGTGCAAGATCATCTAGGTATGGTTCATCATTGGCGATCTGCAGAGGTGGTTTGTATCGTGTCAACGTGTTAGTGTGGCATGATGTTAGATGATGACGCATTCATTGACCGCTTTCCTCATCGCCCGTGGCATCTGACTCCAGAGGATCATTCTCCTCCTGACGTGCCTCCTTGTTGTGGTCCTCACTTTCCTCCTCTCCACTGGGTGTGACACCTCTTTCACATTGTCTCTTGCTGTCACTGTCACCATCTGTGTCCTCGTCCTCGACGTCAGCCTTGTCATCGTCTTTGTCCTGGTCTTTGGGATTCATTGTGTCGTTCTTTTCATTCCAATCATCATTGATGCTTGATAAAGACGACGTGTCGGCAGCCCTGGGCTTTTCTGTGCTCAGTTTGTAATGCTTCGCCAGACATGTGTGATACTTCTCGGCGAGATCTTCTAAGTGCTGGATTGACTGAGCCTTCGTGGGGATCTCTTGCATCATGAACATCTTTGGCACCCCGAGCAAGAACTCTTTGTCATTGTTGTCCTTGTCATGGTCGACAGCGGGAACCTTGGAACAGATGACGACATGCAGTCGCTCCCTTGGTACTTTTGCATTGGCTGGATTCAGTGGCACAGTCCGTGTTGCCTTCACCCATATTCACCATCTTTGTTTAATCCTGCTTTAGCATGTATTTATTGCCTATAACTCATTTCAAAGAAAAAATACCAGACTCTTAACTTTATAGACATATATATAAATATATGGTGGATGTAGATGTTTAGACTTTGAGATATTCACATTGATATTTTGATAGTTGCTAAATTAGAATTTATCCATTGCTGGCTCTGACCATCAATTTTATTCAATTTTAATTATAATACTGCTCAAAGCTAATTTAAATTATATATGACATATATGTATCTTTACTATTTTCAAAGCAAGTGTGACTTAGACTCTAGTGTCAAAAGCCTTGCATTTTAGAACACTTGTATTAAAATTTGGTTCAAGAATAAATAAATAACTATAACTGGACTAATAAATCATGTCAATGGGTAATTGCCATGATTTCCATTTCAGTCAGTGATTTGATCCAGTAGATAATCTGGTTACTTTGGTTACTTTGGTAGATATATAATAATCAGTATTGTGAGCAGCTCAATTTCATGTTTGATTGCCTTTTCAACACACCCAAGTTGGTGACTTGGGCTTAACAGAAAGATACAATTTAGTGCAGAAAGGTAGTCAAGAAGATGTGTTCAATGGTGAGCATGGAGAGACTGCAATATAAAACTATTTATTGACTTGGCAGGCATGCTTGAATTGGTGGATTTACTGATATCCCTTCAATATACATGTGCAGTTGTGTTGCACATGATAATATCTTAATAGATATCTAATTCCTTTATGTACTCTTTATGTTCCTTTTTATTGTTAGAACCAAAGAGTTGAATCATGGATACCTTGATGTCTTCCCTTTTCATTCACTTGGTGGTGTGAAAGTGAACCATGTAGAGAATTCACCTATTGAAATAATGCTTGTCTAGTAGCTCATGTATCTCTAGAAGAATTGCCATTGTAAAGTATTCTTCCAATTTCAATATACTTCTTGGGCATGGGCTTGGGATTGCTAGCTGAAATGTGATATGCACTAACTGACAAAAGGTCTTAATGCCCAAGCACATCATGTGACCATGAAACACATGATCTGGAAAATGCTTAATGTCATGCATGCATTCCAAAACAATTGAAGGTCCATGTATACCAGCATACTTGGGATATAAGCTTGTCATGTATGCATTCCAAAACAATTGAAGATCCATGTATACCAGCATACTTGGGATATAAGCTTGTCATGGTGTGCATGCTTAGAGTTTGAATAGTTCATGGACCATGGATTTGTAAAAGCTTTTCTAGCTTGTTTGTGAAATCTATTTTAGATGGTAGCTTTAATGTAACATGATTACACTTCCTTGGAATGGGTGTGCAGAGAATTCTGAGTATGGTGTGAAATATGTCATTATCACTATCTTGTTATGTTACCAGAATGTGATCTTCAGCCAAGGATTCCTAAATGGGGGCACAATCTGGATGGGCATGAATGAAGTCTTGTTTGTCC
>JBBPJP010000596.1:0-18588 GCA_038088775.1 Boletus barrowsii | reverse complement strand
ATAGTCTCGTACTTCTCGCCTGTATTTTCCTTTAAGCTAGTTCTACGCAATATAGCGTTATTCTAGTGACCTTCGAGTCTAGTGAGCCTCTTCAGGTACCTAGATAGAAGAGACCCGCCGAGTCTTCACATCGTCTCGAAGATAGGCCTCAGACCTCAGAGATCCTTCGTCACTCTTCACTCTTTCGTCCTACGTTCTTCGACCCGTATCGCAGCACGCTCCGTCACCACTACGCTGTGCATTACAAGAACTAGCTTAAGGGAAAATACAGGCGAGAAGTACGAGACTATATATACGGTAGGCCCCTGGTCCGTGCGAGGTAAGTATGCGCAGCATGCACAGTAAAGCGTAGTCCGCAGCGACTACGGAGAAATATGAAATAAGGAATGCGCAGTAAGGCGCAGTCCGTAGTAAGTGAAATATGAAATAAGAGATGCGCAGTAAAGCGCAGTCCGCAGTGAGAAGTCTGAAGGAAAGACTGCGGACAGAAGCGGAATAGAAGACTAAGTATGGGTATGGGCGGGGCGCCGTGTGAGACATAAAGGGGAATAGATCGAGAGAACGTATCTGGTAATGTGGAGGATGACTCCACTACGAATACAGCCACGTATGGTGACGACAGAGCGAGACTAGGAAAGGCGAGCGAAAGAGTCAATGAAAAGTGAACGAAAAATGACTACCCCCTTCGTAGACCGTAACAAATGCGAGGACGTCGGGGTGGTCTGCAGAGAGAGAGGAGAGAGGTCCAGGAAGAGAATCGCTGCTAGGTCCTCCAATAGCGTGGCTATCTCCTCCTGCGGAAGATGGGCCAGCTGCGGGAGCTGTTGGAGGTGGGACAGGGAGTGGAGCGGTGGAGATATCGGTCTGGGGGGAGTTGGGAGTGGCTGTGGAGTTGTCATCCCAGACGGGAACTGGGGAATTTCGTATCCAAGTGTCTCTGTCCCAGGCGTTATCTCCATCATCGAAGTAGTATGTCCAGAGACCAGGGGATAGGGTGTTGACGATAGGGCGCAGTATGTGCAGGAACAAAGGACTGGGAATGGCGCAAAGGACATTGTCGAATCTATACTACCCACTTTTTGTAATTGAGTACAGGTAAGGGCATGGTCAGGGCATGTATTTGTACATGTATATCATGCATTTCAGTACCCCCCTACAATGCGCGGTAGGTAGTTACGCCAGGTAGTACTCAAAAGTGTAGAGATCAGTAGCACTTACAGAAAGAAATGAGTACCGAGTGAAATGTTTGTGGTAGGAAATTCCTGAAAAAAATACCAGAAAATAGCCCTTGAAAAATGGATCCTGACCATGTGTTCAGCGCATTTCGACACCCCTCCCAAATGCGCCAAAACAGGGTTTTCAAATAAAAACTTCACCTATGGGGAATATCAAGTGGTTTGATTTCTGCTCGAAAAATGATGGGAAAATCACCAGAAAATAGCCCATCTGGAGTACATCATGACCACCCAATTTCCGCATTTCTTGACCGCTTGAAAATGCGGAAAATTACACTTTTCACTACGCTTTTCACTACGCTTTTTCAACATTTTTGCCTGACGTTTCCTAGACACTAGACTACAAATTGAGGACACATCTACACAAATAAGCGCCCATCTACCTACACTTTGACTATAGCCAATGCTACACCAAGCATTTCTGTACGCTTTTTGTACGCTTTTCAGTACACTTTACTATGCTTTTCTACACAAAGTGAACGCAAATGAAGTGCAATTCTACTGAGATCCTGGCCTTCCCCTGACAAGGAAATGGACATCAAGTGTACCAAACACAAGTTAAGGGTTGGTGGGGATTGCCATTATGAAACTGACATCAAACGTAAGCCAACTAGGATTTAGAGTCAACCACTACGAAAATCCATAGTTACCACTACCAAAAAATGCGAAAATCAAGCAACAATCAGCACTACCAAACGAGATCCTGACCTACCCCAGAGGCTACCAAAATGCTACACTCACTACCAAGTCACTACCAAAAAAAATGGTACACTGACTATGCTTTCACTACACAAGTCAAGGAATCAAGTACTACGCAAATCAAGCAAAATGTACCTACACATTTCCTAGACTTTCACCTTGACCTTTCCTAGACAACACTACACTTTTTTGCTAGACAATCACTACCAACTACCAACTACGCTCTTGACTACACTTTTCGCTAGACTTTGCTACAGTTTACTACGCTTAGTCAGCCAAGTCACTACACATCACTACTCAAGTTGACTACCAAATCCTACACTTTACTATGCTTTACTATGCAATTTTTGTGAAATTCTGACCTACGCTTTCCTTGATTTTCGCTACACTCTGAGTACACTTTGACTAGGATTTCGCCTTATGTTTCCTAGACAAGACTAACATGGTAGACTTTCACTACACTTTTGCTACACTTTCCTAGAAAACGGTAGACTTTCGCTACACTTTGTTGATGATTTCGCTAGACTTTGCTATGCTTTCCTCTGGGCCCTGTTCTTCCTCCTGATCTGGATCTACATCAGTCTCATGGTCATCCTCCACGTTCTCCCTGGAGTTCTGTCAAGTGATGTTGACAATGTCTCGTCGGCAGTCCCGGCATTGAGGAAGTTTTTTGTAATTGGATAAGGAGTAGAGGAGGGTTATTTGTGTGTGTCATATGACCTATGCTTCCTATCACACATGCGCACCCTGCACACATCTCATCTCCCACATCCACACTTCTCTTTCACATTACTTACATGCTTCCGCCTCATGCTGCCACATACATGCACATCACGCATGTAAGGCTATGTCTTCCATTCTGCCACACCTCATGGACACTGCACATCTTTCATTATACCAGTGCTAACTCATGTTTCCCTCATGGTAATCGTAGATATAACTACAATAGGTACAAACATGTAGACTAGTATATAAACCCCCAATGCAGCGCCAAGAGGACCTCAGTCTGGTCCTCTTGGAGTTTCCCCTACAGACCCTCCTCTTATAAGACTCATCCTCTCTCAGGCTTTTCTTAGTTTCAAGCGACCTAGCAAGTATGGCTTCACCAAGCATGAGTCCATAGGATTGTTTCACTACCAAAATTTAGGAAAATCCATAGTGACCACTACCAAAAAATGCGAAAATCAAGGAAAAATGAGGACTACCAAAATGAGATCCTGGCCTTACCCAGACAGTACCAAAACGCTATACTCACTACCAAGTCACTACCGAAAACAAAGAAAATGGTACACTGACTACAGTTTCAAGGCCAATTACTACATGAGTCAAGGAATCAAGTACTACACAAATCAAGCAAAATGTACCTACACATTTCCTAGACTTTCGCCTTGATCTTTCCTAGACAACACTACACTTTTTCGCTAGACTTTTCGCTAGACTTTCGTACACTTTACTAGGCTAAGTCAGCCAAGTCACTACCCATCAGTACCCAAGTTGACTACCAAATCCTACACTTTACTACACACTACTATACATTTCTTCTGAAAATTTGACCTACGCTTTCCTTGATTTTCGCTATACTCTGAGTACACATTGACTAGGATTTCGCCTTACGTTTCCTAGACAAGACTAACATGGTAGACTTTCACTACACTTTTGCTACACTTTCCTAGAAAACGGTAGACTTTCACTACACTTTGTTGACGATTTTGCTAGACTTTGCTATGCTTTCCTAGACAAGACTACGCTTTCGCTAGCTATGCTTTCCTAAGCCTCTGACTCCTGGTGACCATGACCAGGATCCTACTATGCCAACTGTCAACCAGTGTTTCCTGAAAGTTGTTTGGCAGTCAGGAAGTGATCCCACCATCCTTGCCTCACTTTCCCAGGCCAACCACTCGTATTTCCAGAACTCTGTTGCTCTCGCTTGCCATTCTCTGGAACAAAGAGTACCCGGGGGTGCCAGCTAAGATCAATTTTTTCTCGGAGTTTATATTGTGGATCCAAAGAGAGTGGACCAAGAACCCTGGGGAAGAAGTGCTTCAACCAGCATTCTCAGCCTGGTGATAAGCAGTCTGGGTGACCTGATCCGGGGTTGGATGGTCGGCTGGGATGACCCTGTTGCGCTATCTCATCTGCGGCCATCCATCTCTGCGGTCGACTCTCCCAGCGGTACACTGAGCAATCAGACTCGGCGAGCTGCGCGCGGTCAAGGTTAGACTTACTGCGGTGGAAACACTCTGAGCGCATCCCTCCCACCATACTTTCGCAACCCGCATTTCTGGCCTAAGCAGCTATGGTGAGCAGATTGTCCACTGGAGAACAACTACTGCTGCACGAATCGATGGCAGCAGGGGGAAGGTTCAGTTTACTTTGGAAGCGAATATGGACTTGAGTGCATTTTAGGTATCCTCCCTCGCTGCATACTTTAATACTTCACCTGCCCGGTTTAAGCAGCAATATCCAGGCTGGGTACTGAAGAAGAATGACCACACTATGAATTAAGCAGATTGGCGTGGGCGAGTTCCGGATTAATGTGGAAGCAAGCATGGTCTTCAATGCAATGCAGGTATGTCCCTTGCATGGCTCAGCGGTTTGTGTTCTTGGTCTAAGTAGCGATAACTACTAGATTGGGTACTGGGGAAGAACTACAACAACATGAACCAAGCTCGTCACCACGCAGTACCTGTAGGTTTTGAGACTTCGTTACTAACTTACCAACTGACCTATCCCGCAGGACAGCATGCATTTCTAACTCTGATCCCCAATACAGAGGGCAAGAGGGAGGTGACGAGGAACAACCTGGACTCGATGACCAGCCGCAGGATGGACCTTTATTTTCAGGTTCTGTGCAGGAGCAAGGGGTGGTGAAAAATTCTGGACGCGGGCACCGGTGTCACAGGGCATGCCTTCTGCTCCAGGTTCTGGGCAGGAGGAAGAAATGATTGGACCCGGACAGAAACGAAGCAATGGTTAATACAAGTACAAGACTTGTTTCTCTACAACCGTTGCAATGGTTGCTAATGAAAGGATAGGTATCCAGGCAACGGATGTCACTCCTGGACCCCAGTGACTTTCTGCGCGGTACACCATAGTAGCCCCAAATGGAGAACTGAAAATAAGCATTTGTCGGCGAATGACGATGCTGCCGAATGGAATGAGACGATCCCAGCGTGAGTTTCCCTCTTCTTCAGCTAACATTAGTCTTGAATAGGCCGTGCAGACCGTCAGAGGACCTGGCCACTGCCCGGCTTGAGGTCTTTGCTTCCTTCGAAATTTATCCCATGTTGGGTGACGGGGAGCAACTGCGCGAGTTAACAATCATCCCAGAACAACTTTCGGACCACAGTATACAATGTGAGTCAGACCAACTTTTGTATCAGGGTATAAGCACCCATACCATGGCAGTGTTTAACTTCTTCCCAAAGGGTGGAGACATTGTATCCCCCTGCTCATCCATTTCAGTCGTTGTCGAATAGCGCGGATACAAGAGCGGCACCCGACAGGTCCCAACCGCTGGTATATCCGTGTCGAGACACTCATGAAATGGGCCCTCTTTGTGTAAGCAGGCGACTTCTGCCAACCCGATCAACCACAGGGCCCCTAAACAAGCTGGAAGGTGGGACAAATCACCACGGTCACAGCGCTCTCTCATGCCACCAGAAGCATGGGAGAAGATCTCATTTGCCTTGCCCCCTCATACCTCACCCTTCCCTCTGCCGCAGCGTCCCTCAAGCCCCTCAATGGCTTCGACCACCTGAACGAACAAGTTTCTCACTCTCTGTTCATGCCCTCCATTGTCAACCTCAAGTCAAGGTAATTTACCCACCAAGTTTATGTTCTCACCACACACTCAACTTATCATCACCAACAGGGTAGCAAATCCTTTGTCGCATTCTCAAATCTAAGCGACACTGAGTCGCTCACCAGGACATGGAAGGTGCACCCTTTCGTTCCAATCTCTCAATTACCCCTTTCCATCTTCTCTAGGTCTGCACCGAGGTGGCCAGCTACCTCAAGCAGGGCCAGCGGCTCGAGAACTTGAGTTGAAGCCACTGGCATTTCCAGAACCTCATTGTCGACTCTGATAATGCAAAGTCGAAGCGTGAGTTCAAAAAGCTCTCCAAGATCATGGGCAACAAACTTGGGAAGGACAAGGGCAGGTCCATTTCATCTCGTCATTGTCTTATTAACCACCCTATGCCCTGACTCGACTCCCATAGGAGCATCGAGGAGCTTTATGCTCCCAATTATAAGTGCAATCCGTCTGCAGATCTCATTCGCCGGTGCACTGCCGCAAGAGAACAACCCACCTCGCCACTCCAAATACTACCGTCCCAAAGCCAGGTCGGGGGAGCATGCGGAAACGTTCTGAGATAAGAAGCGCACCTCATACGGAATATGCGTGTCGTACAGCCTGTCGGTGTTGAATAAAAGGATGTTGGGAAAGCACGCTCGGGAAACCTTGTTGCCGTTGCCGCTGTAGTCGCGTCAGGAGTGGTGAAGTACTATGCAGTAGCATGTGCATGTCCCCGACGAAACACGTCAGGATCTGAGCCAAGAAGTTGCATCTTGGATGCACTAGTAGCGTTGCATGTTGTCGTCTGTGTCAGCGTCAGACAGGATGTCCGAACAAGCACCGAGTCCTCCGAATTCTTGCAAAATGGTCGTGGTAGCGTTTGGATAGTCATCCACAGCATTGATGCAGCGGACTCAGAGTTGTCCTCTTGGGACACGCTGGGGTGGGGAGACAATGACATCATGGTGTGCGCCAGTGATGCCACCAAATCTGATAGACCGTCGAGTCAGTGCTCTTGGACGTGGCCACTGAGCGGTATCGAACCATTCATCGGTTATGCAGAGTCAAACCCATGGTTAAACACCTGCAGATTAACCTCGCACCCTCCTACTTCATATATCATGGTGCCACTCGATACCATCCAGACCTGGGAAGTGTTGCAATAGCGGGAATCCCGGTGTATACACCAGGATTCCTAGGAATCGGTCATAGGGTACTTACCTTGGGGTTGAAGGGTTCTCAGAGATGATAGCGGTAGCAGATCAAGAGAGATATATTTATATTCAGACTCAGCAGAGTCTTATATATGCTTTGTAATGCTTACTTAATAAAGGTCACGTGACTGTAAGTATGCGTCCTTTCAACAGGAAGAAGCGAAAAAAACGACGCGTCACAAAACACCAAGGGGACCATAGTCTACACCTCCATCTACTACCCAGAACCCTTTTCACCCTCGCTCACACTGGCAAGCACCTCCAAATCCTTGCCATCTAATGCCGTCCACGCCGCTCCCAAACTCGCTTGGCATCCACGAAGGCCTCGGAATGGCATCTTGCTTGGTGAGGTAGGCGTCAACGGCCCACCTATGCTCCAATTGCTCTGCGAGGATGCGAGCGAGCCGGGTGACAGTGCTGCTTCAATGCTTGCTTCAATAGACCCAGAAGAAGAGAGCGAGAGGTCACCTGCCAACGATGTCTCGGGAAGGGTTTAGGTTTTCGATATCCGAGTTTCGTCTAGGGAGGATGGGCGAGCAATTTGGATAGAACAAGGAGAGATGTACACGTCCTCGAATCCTGAAATAGCATCCTTGGTACCTTCTGCACACAGTGCGAGTGTTCCATATGGTAATTTGGCGGATCCAGTTATACTCTTCGACTCTCCCACCTTCTCTGGTTCTTCACTGCCAGGTGAAACGCAGTTGAGTCACACTGCACAAGGATTGCGGCATGTGAAATGATGCTATGAACCGAACTGAAGAAGTGCAAAGATGCGTGCCATACGCCCAGCAGCAAGAATCTTGTTCTTGATAAATTTTCCCCCCTCAACGCAGTCTTCAGGATATGGTGGCTGCAGCAATATTTCTCCGTCAAATTCCTCAAGCTCTTCCTTGGTGCAAGTATTGGAGACAGCAACCAGCATGTCCGTGACTGCCACATAATCAATACCTGTACGCAAAAGACGAGGAATTTCAACACACACTTCTCCCCGACGAGCGGTAAACTCCAAGTAAAGACATCCATAAAATTGGGCAGCCAATGCGGGTGAGGGGTACAACTAAACTGGTGAATGTTCATCACGTTGCTCCCATACTGGAGAATGGCAGCTTTGTTGTTGTAAGTGTCAAGATAGTTTGGTGCAGAAAAGATCATTATGGCAGAAGGGAAACCAGTCATCTTGGTCTCGCAATACATCCGGTAGCTGGATACAGATCCCTGAGATGATTAACAACGGAGAGGGACTCTATGCACGGACGCACCCTGCATCCTGAGCCTCGTGTGCACAGATGATCAAAAGCAGGTTATTAAGTGACGTTCCGGGAACTGACACGGAGCCTGATACCAGCTGTCAACGAGGTGAGTATATGCCGCTGTCCCTTCATGGAGTAAAACGCACGCGAGCATCGCCACACATGGTTATGTACAAAACTTTCATTCGTTTTTTCTTGTCTGTCACCCCTTCTCAAAGTGTTTCCAAGATGTTGTTGACCATTTCCTCCGTCTGCTCAAAGTTCCGGTCAACGATGGAGACCTAGACATGCAAACATCGTGTTTAGCTTCTATGACCACCCGGTGGAAACCAACTTACACGGCACGTCTGGTCAAGCTTCGATACAGGGTGTTCTGCGGGTCGATACACGGCTGGTCGATGGTTTGCGTCCGAAAGGCTGAACACATGTGCGTCTGGATATAGGCTCGCACTGATGGCAGATGCACTGACTCAAAATGTGCGTCAAAGTCAAGGAGGGGAAGGAAGAGTGCATGCAAGGTGAGCATCCCATGGATGCCAATGAGGAGAATGGATGGCGACATCAACGGTGTGAGCGTCTTGGCTATACCTAGCATGGCGTTGCTGTGGGTAGCAAATGTGTGGGGGGTATGTCAATGCCTTTCATTTGGATGCTGATCTGTACAACACATGAGGGACTGCGAGTGAGAACATGCATCTGCCTCGTCCTCATTCCCACTAATGATGGATGGAAGGTGGCAAACGACGGGTTATTGGTGTGACCTTCCGTCGTCTGAACGCAGCTCTTGTCAATATAGTCCCATATTTTGATCGTCTCATCGTCACTGGTCATCAATTCATAGCGATGGTTTTCCCACGATCAATTCCAGGGTAAACCATATACAGATGCGGGACTTCCAATTACCACAATGGCGAGCAAAAAAGCAACAGCAGTGGGCGCACGCGCTGCTATACCAGTAGGTGCTTTGGAACTTGGTCGTTCATGCTCACACCTATTGTTTGAACAGGTTGTTCCAACAGCCCTTCGCCTGGAACCATTAGAGGTGACCCTTTTCAAGGCATTGGACCCAAAGGTTCAGGACTGGTGGCGTATTCAGACTGAAGTCAAGCAGGCCCTGTTGGGATATGCAATCTTGGACTTCATCAAACACAAAGATTTGCTGGTTTTCGGGACCTGGAATCCCAGGGCATTGCGACCAGGCCAAGTCAAGAGGCTTGTCAAATCTTTCCATGTTGAAGGACTTGATTGTTTTGACTTGAAGAGTGTTATACCCATCATTATTTTGAAAAACATCCTTGATCTACCCTCACTTGCTCAAGATCCCACCGACCCCCTTAAGCTCCCGGAGTTGAAGCTATCACAGGAGGTGGAGCTCAAATGTGCTGGTGGTCGGCATCGTGTTGCATCCCTCGAAATTTACCTTGAAGAGATCCAAACCGGGTTGGACAAGCTCATTGCGGAATGTGATGCAATCATGCATTTAGCAGATGACGAACTCACAGAAGTTGATGTACACAAATTTAATAATATGCTACCTGAGGAGATGAGGAGGCTGGGTGGGATTCTGAAATACGGTGGACAGTGGATGGTTGCTGTCTATGATGAAGGTGGTGTACTTGACCCTGTCTACTCTAGTTGCAGCGGTTTACTCAGGTTCCTAGATCTTATTCTCAAGGACGGGCTAAGGCTTGCCCAGTACCTTAGCCGCGACAAGACAAAGCATGTCTATATGGAGATTGAGGAGGAAAAAATCATCATGGAGATTTAGTACATGTCCACCCTGGGCGAGAAGAAACATTCAGCTAGACTGGCAGAGTTGCGCACCACTACTGGCGGTCGCAAAAAGGCTAACAAATTTATGGCCATCCTCAACTCAAACCCAGCCTTTCAGGCTGTCGAACTGCTGGTTCAGCATGGTGGACACTTCATGGAGATGCCAGAGATGAATGTATGTTGGCTTCACGGACAACTCTGTGGGACTTACAGTGGAGTCAGTACCTGCGTCTTGTGGTGCTACCTGTATTAAAGCTGATGGGTTTCGTAGCTCTTGAGCGCTGCCATCGCCGTCATGGCAGAGAGATTAGAGCTCTGCTTTAGCTCCTGTAATATATCTGATGATGATGTTGAGCAGTTAATGTCACGTTACAAGGAGAACCCGGAAGATGCGAAGGATGCCTTTAGATCAACATATACCAAACTTCACCAAGCAGCACGTGCCGAGGTCGCCTCAAAGAAGGATGTGATACTTCAGTCTACTGTGGGTTCTCATACCTCAGCCGAACACCATAAGTCTGACTGGTCCGCAGAACATCCTTGACATTATCAACTCCGCGTTCACATCATACGTGTGCAAGCCAGCAGTCGATGCGTTTACTTGCATGGATGACAAGGAATATGCTTGTGCATATCATGAATATGTCCTTCAAACCTGCGATGATATTGTCGCCCACGTGTGCCGACCAGATGTACGGATGGATGTACCCACAGACTTGCATCCTCTTCTGAACGGATTCGCAGCAAAGTTCAAGTTCGTCTGTTTGGATCCCACCAATCCTTTCTATGGCCTCCCCATTCTCACTCAAGCACCACTTCGTGTCTTGGCCTCTCATCTAGCACGCATAGAAAGGGCCCTTAAGGAGGTATTTGCCTGATATTCATATATTTTATCTTCGTAACTAACAAGAACAGACTGCAAGATGGTTCAACCCGCTTGTGGACTACATGATGGCATTGGCCAAGTCTATAGCTGCATTGTCATACACGCAAGTCACCATTGACGCATTAAGAAACCATGATCGTCTTCGACCTGGTGTTGCTGTGCAAGATATAGTGAGGGGTACTTCTGGATTTTTGTGACTGGTGATTGATACTATACATGCCAGTTATTGCAGTGTATTCTGCAAGGTTATGCAGCCTGCCTAGACATGGAGATGCAGCTTGCAAATGTTTCGCATACCGAAAGAATAACAAGTTCCAAGGAACTAGCAGTTCTATTCCCCGAAAAGGCACCTACTGCCAGTACCTCGCCAGCGCTGGTTCCTACAGATACTTCAGATGCTCCTATCAAGACAACCCGAAAACTCCTATGCAGAAAGTGGCCGGCAGCTGATCGCCAGGGAAACGACGCAGCCACGCAAGAGGAGCTTAGCCGTCTCCACACTCACGCCGCCCAACTCGTTAAGGCTATGCAGAGTGCAGTTAAGACAAGGAATCCTCTTCCACTCACGAGTAGCACACACCGAGGAATCAGTGGAATTCACTTGGTACATCACACTTCCTGGGGTTGGCGCTCAGTTTCTGCAAACTCAAGACATCGTGAATTCCCAAATGTTGCTGGGAGTGCAGTCCTGGAGTGGGGAATCATCGAAGAGTACAGACCACAGCTACTGGCACCTGGGTCCAGCGCAAATTACCTACGTGGCCTACTGATCCAGAAACTCAGCCCCATGCTCAAATCGCAGTATATAGTGACCAAACAGAAGGACGAAGAGTTCGTCTTCGCTGATCAGGTCACTTATTTACTGGATCCAGATGGACGGTCATTCCAGATCAGTGAATGCCTCCCCCTATTACGGGATAGTCTGGGTCGGAGGTCCGATGCTGCCACGATACAAAGTCTGGTTAAGGCAGTGGAATGCTGCCCGCTCGCATGGCATGAGTCTGATGGAGATGCTGGAGTGAAATTGCCCCCCCTCGATGCAATGGTACAGGAGATTCTTGAGCAGCTCGTCAAGGTGTGTTGTCTGCCAGCTCAACTTGTTCAGCTTGCCTGAGGCCTGCTGGCGTCATCTTGTCACGCAGGTCCTTGAAACCAATGCTTACATGCGGTGGTCTGGAGGTGATGGCGAAGATGATCACGATACCTCCTTGCACATTGTCTTTCGCAGGACCGAAGATACGAGGGTGATACCAAAGGGCAAATGAAACAAGACAATGCCTCTGCCTAGACGTGCACTTCGAACTGCAGAGGACCTGCCAGAGATGGGAGTGGACGAGGAGTGCACCAAGAGTACTAACTGTGCCAACAGAGGTGCTAAAGGTGAGGCCAATGCTGCTAGATGAAGCCAGGCACCTATTGTCATTGTCGACTCAACCGTTGACCCAACATTGTGAACCCAGGCATTGACCCATCCCCCATCTCGACTGGTGATCCCACCACAGGCCAGCAACCTATGACAATTCTCAACTCCGCCGTTGACTCCAACATTGTGAATCCCAGCACCATATCCGCCACTACAACTGGGGGCGTTAATCTTATTAGGCAAGGCCAGGAGCATGGGATCATTGTTGGTTCTGTCATTGAGCTCAATGCTGTGAGCCCAGGCATCAACCCATCCGCCAGCTCAGCTTCTGCTCAAATGAATACTCCCGGTGCCAACCCCGCTCCTGGACAAGGCAGTACAGGTGGCGCGCAGGCCAAAGTGCATGATGTTCCTCGCCCCATAGACAAAGCTTCTGATGAAGACGACGACTTTCCCAAAATATCATCTGCAATTGGCAAAGGTAGCTGCGCCAACCCCACTCCTGGGCAAGGCAGTACAGGTGGCGCACAGGCCAAAGTGCATGATGTTCCTTGCCCCGTGGCCGAAGCTTCCAATGAAGACGACTTTCCCAAAATATCATCTGCAATTTGCAAAGGTAGCTGTCTCCGTTGTATGCGAATAAGGCTGTTTACCAAATCTACATCTTGACTCATAGGTAACTCACAGACTGCCTTGGTCAGCGCCACTCACCCTACTTCCCTCTCTGAGAAATGGAATCCTCAGGAGAAGACTGGAAAAATTAAGCACCAGGAGGGAGGTACTGTCTCAAACCAGGATCATGTATCCAAAGTGACACATCTGCATAACAAGGCAGGAACAAAGAGGAAGTGGCAGTACCCTGGAGATGACCTGGTCAAAGAGCACACTGAAGGTGTCACTCCTAGTGGTAAGGTGTTTGACTATCTCACGTGCAACCTCCCACTGACTAGCCAAAGTCAAGAAATCCCGGTCGAATGGCCTAGACTCATTCTCAGATCACAGACGATCGTTCCATCCTTCATGAGGGTAATCCCTTTGTTGGCAGCTCACCTCATGGGCGAATGTATATACTGCTACACACGCAATGACCTGCGGACATGCGGAGATATCGATCTCAACAAATATAGCAATAAAACTACTGGTAATGAACGGTATTATGTTGGTAGTTAGTCTCAAGTCGTTCTAAGTTGGTCTAGTATCAGAATTTTCCGGAAGGATCTTGTGTCTGAGTGAAATGATTGGGGATCCAACCATCACTGTGACAACACATGACCAAATAAATTACGGGTAGTACATGTGTGGCTGTCGAGGCGAAGTGACTTCGAGGTCAGTTCGGGCAGTGGAAATGGCGACATCGTATTTGTCGGGGATCGTGCCAAGACTGCCTAGATGGCCCTGTAAGCAGTATGAGTGATCCATCTGCGAAGGGGTATGTAAGGCGAACGCACGTGAAATCATCGATCTGCCCAGTTTGCTTCAGACGAGTGAGTGGTTGAGAACTTTGTTTTGCGATGTGCTGGCAGCTCGAGGTACTTGTACTTCCTCTGTTCACCCTCGAAGAGACGATGCTTTGTCCCGCAGTTCCTGCACATGAGCTTGGGCATCCTACAAACGAAAACAATTGTGAGCGATGAATGACCTTCGTGTTCAAGTGTATTTACATGAAAGTTCTTCATATGAGCTTGTAGTTCCTTCTGCAATGACACCTTCTTCGCATTCAAATCATTTAATTCACCAAGCCATAGCAAACATGAGTTGGGTCCGCAAGTGTGTCATGCAACTGACCTTGGTCTGTTGTTTTGCTTGCTGTTGCTCAAGGTTTTCCTGCGCATTCTTGAGCCCAGCGACCTTTTTTGCCAACGTATCCCTTTCGCTTGTCACTACACCGATTCCTGCCTTCTTCACGTTGATCTTGTTGACCCATGGCTGGAGCTCTTTCTGCTTGACCTCGATCTGATTGTCTCCTGGTCAATTTACAGGCGATGCGCATACATAGCAGATCTTTCAAACTATACCGAAAGGTTCTCTTCTTTCCTCAGGTTTGCCTCATGCCCCTTGATCTCTGCACATTTTCGATCAATTTTGGCAATGCTCTCTTGGATTGTCCATTCAGTGGCTGCTTTAGCTTGTTCGTCCTACGGGAAACGTCTGAGAGAACCATACAGTACAACGGAGATGAAACAGCACACTTCTTGAAATGTCTTCTTGAGTTTCTTTGCCTTGGCGTTGGTATGTTTGCGCCGCTCCTCAAGCCCGACAACTTGCTTCTCTCACGCAGTTTGGTCTTTGACGGCTTCTTCAGCTGCAGCTTCGATTTCCTATTCGAGTGGGAGAAACATTGCAGCATTGACGGGTGATCAGGACAGGCAACGAACCTCGTATGCCTTCTCACATTCCTCATAGTGCTTTTCCAACATCTCTAAATGAGTAGTATCATCCTTGTCTCTCTCCATCTCCGCCAATCTAGCTCTTTCTGGTATTTCATCTAACCTAATCATCATGAATGCAACTACTCACATGCGCCTGAACAACCTTAGGTAATCCAGAGCCTGCCTTGAGTGCATTCTTCTCTTGCTCTCACTGGACGATCAGCAGTCAATTCAGCTTCTCGCTGCGCCAGTCAGTGAGCGCTTCCACCTGCACAGGTGCTTCCTCGATCGGGGTCTGGTATGAGAAGGTCCCAACGATGTCTTCCACATCTATACGATCAACTTGACTTCGCCTTGACGAAGAGATATGTAAAAGTCAGCTGTGAACGGGAGAGGAAAAGTTATTGCAAGGGAAATCACCTACAAGATGAGGAACCGTTTATGGTCGAGATCAATACCCCAACCTTTACTTCAGTAAAATTGCCAGTCTGTCCATCGATTGTGTATTTCCTCAAGTTATTCTTGTATGCTATTCGCGCCACAACCAGGTACAGCCCTGTATGCGTCAGGAGCCGGCTATCATGCACATAACAATATACAAGAGTAAATACTGAAGACAAGAAGGCTGTACCAAATTAATGATTTCCCGGAAAATGGACCTCAAGACTGCGGTCGCCGAGATCAGAATACCGAGCCGAGTTATGGATCAACTCTGAGAATTTACCCTGACACATTTTTGCTGCATGATATACAAGCACGAAGCATCAATCGTGTTTGATTTTATAAGCCATTGGGACCAACAACTGATGAAAAAGACTAGCCAGAATTGATGGGGACAAACACTCAAGTACGAGCATGCCAAGGCGCACCTCGTGAAAAGGTTCAATCTCCTGTCTTCCTGCATAGCTTTTGAAGTTGACTAGCACTGTTTTGTGAATGACTAGTCAGGCCTTGGTTGCGACAAGGTTTGGGGTCTAACTCTTGGTTCCGAAAGTGGATCCTCTTCTTCCCTTCCTCTGCGACCGGTGGTGCACGTTTTGGGTATGAGACGCCTGACTCGGTGAGTTGTTCTGAGGTCAACAACCTTGAATATCGAAATTGCATCCTCGAGATCGCTCAGCCCAAAGCACTCGAAACGTGTGGCGAAGGAGATCCTGAGGCTGTTTAGCATGGTGGGGTCGTGAGCCTGAGGGTGACCAGAAGAAATGAGTCATGGTCAGCAGTTATCCTGAGTGTCAGAATCACGTCCTCGAGATCGCTCAGCTCCCCAAGACGCTCGAATTAGCGCATCAAAGCCAGACCAAGTTTCCCTAGTCCAGTGTGGCATCCATGTGACTGCTCATTGAAGGTCATCTGGACCACTGCATCATTCGAAATGCTTCAACAAGACCCATGGGTCCTCATCTGTTAAGCATGACTCTGAATGCAACTCCACCAATGATTGGTTCCTTGGATGGCAAGGGCCAACTTTGCGGCCAACATATAGTTGTAGCATGAAAACACAACACTGTCAGTGTAGCTGAGCTCCATTGCCTCATGCAGCAGTACCTCAGCCCGCGCTCGATCAACTTCGTCCCTCTGCTTCTTGGATCGCACCAAATGCACTGTGGCCAACTCAACCAATGTGGATGGACAATCAGCATGACCCACAAGATGGGTGGCAAGTACACGGTGATTCAAGCTAAGGGGGGTCTCAAGAGTAGAGCCTGCATGTTCAACCTGACAGAGGATGGAATTAGCCGCTGCTAGTAGGTTCAACTGAGCGGCTAGAATGGTTTAATGGACAACTGCTGCGCACTCGCTCAAACTCTCCAGGTCTCGTTTTCCCCCATGCTTCTGGTAACGCGCCAGAGCGCTGTGGCCATGGTTCATTGTAGCTTCCAACTGGTCTGGGGCATCGGTAGTTGACTATAGACACACAATGGTCAACAAGGATTGTGTTGACAGAGGTTGCCCACTTACAAAAAGAGGGTTAAGGGGGTCACAAGAATGGATGAACACAGATACAATCTTGCCATTCCATTGGGAAGAGGGCAAATGCTGCCATAATGTGAGTACCCAGACGTTGTGCGAAATCCTCTCCCACTCACAACTGAAATTTTCACTGCGATGTAATAGTTGTTCTGCAGTGATTGTCAACCTTTGCAGCTGTTCACCGGTACTCAGCATGGGGTGGAATTCAAAAGATGCACAGACCTCGAGGCCAGTGAATCCAATGGTCTGAGAACTGCGTAAGTGCTAATCCAAGGCAACGGAGGAGAAACTCACATTGGAATCAGTCCACTCCGTTTAACATTGTCGTTCACTGACGAATGCTTGTTTTTGGTTCTCCACTTCTGGCTCCACTGTGCTGGTTTTCAATGGTGACAGATGGTGAAGGTGACAAGCGAGGGGGATCTACGACAATTGGTACTGCAGCTGTTTTTAAAATGCCAGATGAAAACCTACCAGTATCGAGTGGAACGGCGCTGCGAGCTGCACCCGAATGACCATGGATGATACAGCAGCTGGGTATTCCTTGAAACTGTAGGAGTTGTACAGCTGAGCAAACCAAGGATTGCTGCCTTTAGTACACTGGGCAGCGGTTTCGATCAATGTCTTCTTGATTGATTCAACGAGGTCAGGAACCATTCCACCAAGCGGGATGCAAAGAAGCGAAGCAATATCTTCAAGAGATCGGTCTTGCGTCTCCCTTTGTGGCTCTGTGAACTTGGAGACGAGTCACAGAGAACACCAGGCATCTTTCACACAACTGCTTATAGGTTTCTTTCTCAGCTGGTCGTCTCCAATGCACAGAACAAAATGACAAAGATCACAAGCGCAGCTAGCATAAGTCAAGCAACATCAAAGATAATGTGAACCTCAGCATGGTTCAAGAGAACAAGCTGAGGTTCCCTATTGTGTGCCAGCGACCTTAAATGCCCTGTGGGCCAGACTCTATGAAAGGAAATCAAATAGTAGTGATGTGATGTCGGTGAAACGAATGATAAGAATGAAGTCTCGAGTACGATAACAATGAAGTCTCCAGGCACATAGTCAAATAGTCAATGTCCACCATACGACATATGACGGCTCGACCTTGACGGACACAGAAAGCACTGATTACAGTACATGCTGCTTCTTTGCAGCAGACTGCTTAGAGGCATTGTCCTGAACAGGGCGCTTTGTGAGCCCCCGACCCTTGACTTTCTGCTCAGACGCTAGCTTGTTTGCCATAGTCTCTCCTAAAACAGACACCAGGGCGGTGTATAGGCCGTATGGTAAATCTTGCAAGTTGTGACAAAGGTCAGAGTGGTATCCTTCAACTTCGGAATCTGGTAATAGTGTCCATGTTTGACCAAACAAAGGCGACATGAATATCTTCGTCTTCTTGGCAATTGCAATACCAAGGCAGACAAGATTGAAGGGTTTGATACCCTTTGCACCTGCAGAGGTGTCAACATTTAAACCAAGATGAACCATGAAAGAAATACCGTGTTTAGATGTCCAGCCACTTCCCAGACTCCCCTTGTGTGCATGCATGTACTCCTGCAGGGGTGAAGTTGGCTCATAGATAGCAATGATGAACGTTGAGATCATCATTACAAATGGGATGCGGTCGACAAAGCCTTTTTGCCCCTCTGGAGGAGAATTCCATGCTGAGTTTCTTACCACAGCAGTAACTTCGGTGGGAGAGCTCTGGCTAGTTAGTGAACCAGGCACCCCCGCATCGTGGAGTGTTACGGTCTACGAAGGGGGGTAGTCATTTTCCTTTCACTTTTCATTGACTCTTTCGCTCGCCTTCCCTAGTCTCGCTCTATCGTCACCATACGTGGTTGTATTCGTAGTGGAGTCGTCCTCCACACTACCAGATACGTTCTCTTGATCCGTTTCTCTTTATGTCTCACACGGCGCCCCGCCCATACCCATACTTAGTCTTTCATTCCGCTTCCGTCCGCAGTCTTTCCTTCAGACTTCTCACTGCGGACTGCGCTTTACTGCGCATCTCTTATTTCAT
>JBBPJP010000595.1:0-18590 GCA_038088775.1 Boletus barrowsii | reverse complement strand
CAACGCCACCTCGCTTACTACTGATCTGCCTAGAACGACAACAGGCCGTTCTATTATCGGCGAGGGAACTATGAGGCTTCAGGCTTCAGTTTTGGCCGAGCGAGCCATCACCCACTGATCCATGTCCGGGAGACGCTTACGACAACAAAACCACTGCCTTTCCTCGGCCTCCGCAGTAGCTCATCCCATTCATCATGGCCTCCCTCCCCACCGTACTCATCCTAACATATCCAGAGCACGGCCCGGCCGGCGTTAACCTTGCGATTTCATACGAACTTGCTCTCGCGGGTGTGAACGTCTGCATTGCGTCTTTCGCATCACTCAGACCTCGTGTCTCTCGCCTTCAAGAGCGCATCGACCGTCACTCCAGCAGTACCCCCCCAGGCTCCGTTATCTTTCGTGAATGTAAGGGCGTTATACCGAACTGGGACGCTCAAGCCAGGTGCGGTATACATGGTCTGTCGAGATATTGTGTAGACGAAGGTAATCCGCAGTCGTGATCACGGCGTGCGACTGCCGGAGGCGTGTAAGGTTGAACATGATGGATATTGGTATCTCCCATGCCATTTGTTGTTCGATGGGGAGGTCGCGCCATCGAGCAAGAGTGTAGACATTATTTGCTAGAGGAGGATACGCACGTACAGGTCGAATTCGCACGCACGGGCGTACACAAAGGAGGGTAGAATAGTTGTCCGGTTCAGTAGCCGGCCATGCAGGATTGTAGCTTCGATGATATAGATCTATCACATCATTGTGATACAGTAAGTACGCGAGAATAGGATGGGCCACGCACGTTAGTATGACCCAACCAGAGGCTATAGTCGCGCGCATAAAACCCGTTCGTTTTTGCAACCATGTCCGCGAGGTATTGCAACTCGTTTTCTGCGGTACTCGGAGGACTCTGCGGAGAATATGGGACGGTCAGCGTGATTTGCCCAGGAAGCGATTGACTGAGGAACTGATATTTAACGCCATGATATCCCGCAGTCGACAAGCCGAATCCGACAAGGATCCCCACTAGAATTGCGACTCCAACGAGCGAAGCAATTGAAGAACTGTTACTTTTGAAGGGTCTAGTCATGGGAAGATGGTGAAAGAGGGAAGCATACAATTGGTTTCAAAGGCGGTGATGATATTTCTCCGAGCTGGGCTTCATGAATCAAGAATCAGAATCTGGGTGATGGCCCAGCAGCGACTCGCTTGGCCCAAAACTGAAGCCCCATGATTCCCTCGCCGATAATAGAACGGCCTGGGATCCCCCACTAAAGGGGCATGTAGAAATGACGAGGATCCAGGGCGACACCGCAAGTGGTACTCGTCAGAGACAAACGCGCTGCATGAAGAATGTCGGAATCTCAAGACAAGTGCTCCACAACACGGTCAGTGACAAGTGCCAGACACTTGACTTGACCGTCACTGCACTGTTGTCCTGACATGCATGCGAGCCATCACCCGCATCGGCGACAGGTGAAGTCCGCTGCTGCACAACACGCATGGGTTTTGGGGCAGTATAGCCTAATAGATCGTTGCTTGATCTAGATGTGAAGGAAGATCAGATAATAATTATCCAAAACATAATGCGTAAAACCAAGACTAGTCAATTTTCTTCGGCTCCTCCAAGATTTTTCTGCGTTCCAAGATTTCCACCCATTTCCTTGGGAACCACCCTTCTCTCCCGTCACGCGTTCGACCTTTCCACCATTCGCTCTCCACCTCCAACCGCGGATCCACTTCCATTCCCGTCGTAGGGTCCAGCTTTCCCATGATCGCAACAATCTCGTTCTCCTTCAGCGCGAGTTCCGAGGGGGAAGAGGGAGTGAAAGGGTACAGTGCTCGAGCAAATGAAAGCGTCGAAGGATCGAGTGGATTAAACTGAGTACCAATTTGACTCTGTTGTTGCTGTTGAGCACGCTCGTTGAGAATCTTGATCAGCTTTGACATGACATATGGAACTCCAATGATGGCGAGGAAGAAAATGACAAGTGGTTTTTTGCTTGGCTTTGGAGCGGGTGGTCCGAGGGGGCCCTGGACAGGGCGCCCATTGATAAACTCCCTGAATTCTCCCTGCATCGATGAACTAGGCCTTCCGGTGATAAGCTCTTTCATCCATCTCACGAGTCCGAACAGACCAAGCACGCTCCCTAGCGCATTCCGGAGACGACTGAATTGCTCAATAACACCAACCATGGCAAAGAAGGAGCTATGTGTCGCCATGAATGTCGACTCGAGCATTTGCGCGACGCCTGTGAAGGTTTGCACGATGGAATGAAGGAGGGAGAAGGTGTGTTGGGTGGTTGTTTCAAGAGTTTGGGTGAGAGAGGGATTGTTGGGATCCATGCCGGGGTACATGCCCACCCCGCCCATCCCGGGCATCCCGCCATACATGTTGTTCATTCCATACCCTCCGTAGCCATACCCGCCCATCCCGCCGTATCCCAGGCCGCCCCCATACATAGTACTTCCATAAGGGGAGTACGTCGAACCAAGTCGCGAGTACGGTGAATATGAGGAAAAGGCGTTGTAGGGTGAAGTGGTGGTTGCGTACGACGGGGCTGATGTCGCAGGGTTGGAAAAGGATGCTGGGCGGGCGGGTGCGGAAGGAGGTTCAGAAGCAGAAGACGTCGGGATCGTTGATGATGTTGCTGCCGTCGTCGTCGATGGCAGCGATGACGATGAAGCAGTGGGCAGCGAGCCCGCCCGCTCCCATGGCTTTGGTGGGGATGCCATTGAGAAAGAGATCGTGGGAAATTCAATCGGTGGCTGTTTCACCTTGTTTCAATTGCGGTGCAAAGTTCCCGACAGGTAAGATTCAACGCTAACCTATAAATATTCATCCGTTGGCTGGATTACTCATCTCTGAAGCGAACTGCTAAGCGAAAACCTGATGAATCATGATGTTTAGTTCCACATCTTGGCGACCAGTGCGGCGAGAAGAGTACTTCGTTGTACTGACTTGCCAACCTTGCGGCTAATATCTCGACCTCGTCGCACTACATATCCAAACTCACACCCTGAGTGATGAACTTCCGGCATTTGATCACTGATCTAGGCTTAGTGAGTAGTTCCCATTGTATCCATATCTCCTTCCGTATCCCGCGGCAAAAGAAAGAATATATTAGCTTCCAGCCCAGCATTGAAATGACTGCGTTTCCTTGGCCCTCCGCAGTAGCCCATCCCATCCATCATGACCTCCCCCCCCACCGTGCTCATTCTAACATATCCAGAGCACGGCCAGGCCAACGTTAACCTCGCGATTTCATACGAACTCGCTCTCGCGGGTGTGAACGTCTGCATTGCGTCTTTCGCATCACTCAGACCTCGTGTCTCTCGCCTTCAAGAGCGCATCGACCGTCACGCATCGCTCTTCAGTGGTACCCCTCCGGGCTCCGTTATCTTTCGTGAATGTAAGGGCGTTATACCGAACTGGGACGCTCAAGCCAAGTGCGGTATACATGACGCCAATCTCCCGCACCGTTATGGTGTGCTCGGTGCGGCGGAAGGTTACTCAAAGATGGGCGCTGTGCTCTTTTTTTGGAATCAGGAGGAATACCTCGCGGCCATCACGAACATCAAGGAGATCATTGCGTCCACCCTACCAGACATCGTTGGGGTTGACCCGCTATTCTTTGCTGCGCAGGATGCCTGCAAACTCGCGGATCAAAAGTTCATGATTATATCGCCAACTGGCCTCAAAGAATCAGTAGTGAATGCGCAACCGTACATGGCGGCGTTTTGGAAATATCCCTTGTACGTCGTCAATCAGTCTTTGACCCTTCCGGTTCGACTAATATCCTTTCCCGTCCAGTTTATCCTCGGGATTTCCATTTCCATTGAAGTGGTGGCAGATTCCCCTCAACATCTATCTCCACCTTCAATTCATTATGCATTTTATGTCCTCACCAAACATGAAACAAACCTTCGCCTTGCGTACATCCCTTGGACTCAAGGATCTATATGGCATCAGAACTCCGCTCAGCATGAAGTACATTTGTCCTGCATTCGCTGAAATCGATTTCCCCTTCACCGTCATTCCGAATAATATACTTACATGCGGCCCCATCCTCATACCCTTTGATCCCCTTGAGGAGAGCGATCCTGAGTTGATGAAGTGGCTGGACAACGGACCAACCGTATTGATCAACCTGGGATCGCACGTCGTTGCCGACGAGAAGCTCGCAAGGGAGATGGTTACCGCATTCCGGATATTGCTGGATCACCACGGCAAGAAAGGGGCTTCAAGCAGGATCCAGGTGCTCTGGAAGGCCAAGGCAGACGGGGACATACAACATGTGATCGATGAAATCATTGGAAAAGAGATTCGAGAAGAGAGGGTTAAGGTGGTGGCTTGGCTGGACGCAGATCCGATCTCGATATTGCAACATGTGAACGTGGTTTGCACAGTCCACCATGGAGGGGCGAACTCGTTCTACGAAGGAGTTTGGTAAGCATCGCACTGCATATCACTCTCTTCATGGTGATCAACTCGTGGAATAGGTCTGGGGTGCCTCACATTGTCCTTCCTGTCTGGTTTGACACGTATGATTATGCACAGCGCGCCGAGTTCTTGAACATTGGTATTTTTGGGAACAGAACGTGTGCACCTGGTGTCCGAGCAGAGGAGTTGGGCAAAGCATTGGTGAGGGTCACAGGGGATAGCAAGGAAGCGGTCAAGTTCAGAACGTCGGCGAAACATCTAAAGGAGGTTTGCAGAGGAAAAGGCACCGGGCGAAAACTTGCTTGTGCAGCTATCTTGAAGGAGGTCGGCGGCAAGGAGTGATAACTTTGTATGCTGGTTGTGATCGACGGATCCTGATAGTGGGTGTCTAATTCGCCTAAATGGCTACATAGACTCGGATTGACATTGCCATGCGAATCTTACTAGTGGCACATCACTTCAAGTTAGTGCCCGACCTATTTCTACCATGGTATAAGAAAGTAATATTATAGCAGTTATGTTCTCGAGCTTAGGTTCCACTGGCATGGATGAGATATAAGTAGTCTACAAATCTTGATCCAGTTCCTGGGATGCAAGGAATACTACAAGCAGAGAACTTCAGAATGAAGGAGCGAGCGCGATACACTAATGCTAATGGTCCGAAACCTGGATGAATTTAGGCGATGACTTGGAGCTCTGTTCCCTCGCGCCCAAAGCGTGCCCGGGTGGGGTGGTCGTTTAGGCTGGGATGATCTATGCTCTCCCAACTCTCCGATAGTACAAACGCCTCCTCCCTCTTGATCCTCCTTGGCGATCCATGGGTCGGATACATGAGGATAGTTCCTTCTCGGCCAAGCATTTGGCGACCCTGGTGGTCAAGCAGCTCTCCGTTCGGGCCCCTGCAGAAACCCGATGCGCTCTCTATCTCAGGCTCTAGGGAGGCACTGGCAGTGGACAAGTTGTCGTGGGAAATAAGGATGGTTCTATCCGTTCCAAGTTGGTCGCCCTGCGATGAAGGAACGTCCACCTCCATCTCGTCTTCAACGTCGTCGGAAAAGCCCTCTTCTTCTTCCTGCAACCGCTGCTTTTGTTCCAACAGCTTCTGCACCTGGACGTGGATGATTTTCTCTTCCCGCTCCTTCTCCAAAAGCTCCACCTGCTCCCTCGAGAGGTTCGCAGACGAGCCGACCGGATGGCGAAGGACGACTCTGGCCCCACTATTGAGTTCTCTGAGGACCCCTCCTTTCTCGTATAAGCAACGAATCCCTTTGTCCCCGATTCGCGGAGGGCTGCGCTGGAGTGGTTTCGCTTTCTTGACCGGAGTTCGGATAACAGAGCCGGCATCATATGGGAGAGGTGCCATCGGGGTCTGAGGGAATGGGCGACGAACTGCATGGTTCGGCTCAGCCGTCGTAAGAGGGGTGACGCCGCGTCCTTCACTGACGGTCATCTCGACTTCTGCCTCTTCTTCTTCATCGATCTCGCAGTCGTCGTCCGGATAATACCAGCGGATGTGGACACCTTCGCCAGTCTCGGATAAGGCGACGGTCGTCATGACCCCATACGCGTCTCGGCACGCGAGCCACGGTGTACTTTCGGTGTCGTCGACGTGAGAGGTTACTTTGCCTTCGACCTCTGCCTTGGTGGCGCTCTTTCGAGGCTTGGGAAGTGGTGGTGGTGGCCGCCCATAAACACTATTGCGAGTCAAGCGACCAGGGGAAGATTTGATCGTGCTACGGGTCTGAGGCGCCATACTATAGGTCTCTGTTCAACTGAAAGGTTTCGTTCAGGCCGACGAGTGGCGGATGACAGCAAAACGGTCACGTACCAGTGGAAAGACCGGCGATGGGAGAAACAAAAAGAGGTGATGATGGGTTGTGGAATGTCCACCTACTCGGTTCAAATAGTTTTCGAGCTGACAACGTTTGCTTTGACACCGCGCTGTGATCGTTTGACAGGGATCTCTTTGTTGCGCTTGGACGCTTTGAGGTCCCTTTATACGGGTCGGGGAGCACCTCGTGGAACCCTCACCGTTCAGGGGTCTTTTTCCATTTATGGATTTGTGGCGGTCAAAGCGGCGTGCTCGGACCACAGCCTGGCGCGCCTCGTTGGTCACTATCAGCGACCAGTTGGCGCGTCTGACTCGTCGACTCGTGCAACGCGGGTGTGGGAGACCGGTCTCCCATGTTCCGAGCGATGTGGCGGGCCTCGTGGACACGCCTAGACTTGACCTAAACGGACGTTGGCAGTGTCCACACACTTGACAAGGCTGCGGGGTACCGCGCCAAGTTAGCGACCGGCTCACATTTCCCGATTAAGCATCCTCCACCAGGACCGCTGTGTGGGGTGTCTCAGGTGTGTATGGGCGCTTATGTACGACTTGGGAATCAGTTGACGGATTGTATTCACGCTTAGGAAATCATAGGGTGTGGACTCTGGCGGAGTTGTCACGCGTCGCGTCACCACTCGAACGCTATCGCGTGTGCGTGTGGACCCGACTATTGACAGACAAAAATGGTTAGAAGCTCCGACCGTTGGTATAAGACAGCCCGCCTCTCAACCAATCAACCAACCAACATCAAGTCTTCCATCCTACTCCGTGCCACCACGCGCCCAGTACGTGTTCGTCCCGTCCTTGGTACTTTTTTCACTCACCAAGCTCAGCTTCACCCTTCCTTCTAGCTCATGTTTCGTCGGCCTGCTTACCATCCCTACAAGCCGTCAGTCCCGTTGTCGCCTGCTGGTTTCAGGCTTGGGGACTACGTCCCAAGACGGTGCTTCAACTTGTTCCAAGGACCAGGCTTCAACAACGCGCGTTCTCCTGATCCAAGCCCCCTGACTAGTCCCATCAGGGGTGCGCGGTACGCCAATGACGACGCACCGCCGACCATCCGCCTCGGCGATCTCTTCGAGCGTCGCCCGAACCCACATCGGGTGCCCGGCAAGGATGCGTTGCCGTTTCCACCTCCCCGCAAGACCAAACGCGGGCCCAAACACCTCTCCTTCACCAAGGACGCGCACCCCTCTGGCGTGATACCCCCTCACCGTCGTTCGCAACAGCTCAAGGAAAAACGGGACGCGTTCCGCAAAAAGTTCCATGAACAGCGCGAGCGCCGCGTGACACGGTCGCGCCCTGGGCTCGGTCGTCTGCGACGAGAGGCCGAGGCGTTGATGAAGCCTCGACACATGAACAGCGAGGATCGCATTTTCTTGGAGCAGCTCGGTAATATTGAAGTCGATCATCAGATGGAGGACGAGCTCGAAGAATGGCGCGATCGGATGGCCCGTGCTGCGCAAGAGACAGATCAGAGGCGCCACGAGTACGAAGCAAGGGATGCGGAAGCTGCCAAATTGCGGGAGGTGAAAACGGACGAGGAGGCGCTGGAGGAGCACAAGAGGGGGGTGGAAGAGTTCGTAAAGAGAGAGGACGGGAAAAAGGAGGCACACTTTCGTCAAGTGGAGGAAGAAGCGATACGTGCAGACATGGAACGGCAGCGTGCGCACGATGCAGCGGAGCGCAAGGTTCGTGAGGAACAGGAACGTCTTTTCCGCACAAAGCTGGCACGCAAGGCTATGGAAGAAGAACGCCAAAGACGGGAAGAACAAGAGCGCCGACTTCGAGAGGAAAGGGAACGCCAGCAACGGGAAGAAAGGACGCGTCGTCTACAGGAGGAGGCGCGCCAACTGCGAGAGGAAGTCGAGCGTTTGCGCCAGGCGGCAAAGGAACATCAGAAACGCGAGGAGCAAACGCGCAAACTACGCGAGGAAGTCGATCGTTTGCGCAGGGAAGCTTATGAACGAAACCTTCGTGAAGAGAGAGAACGCCTTGCGAGAGAAGAACAAGAACGTCAGGCCCGCGCGCGCGCCGAAGAAGCTCGCCGCACCACGATGGAAGAACAGATCCGTCAGCACTTTGTGTTGTACGAGGCCAAGTGGAACGAGCTTCGGACGAACAACACTGTATCCTCTATTGAGGTTCGAGAGATGCCCTGGCCTGTGTTGGGCATCATTTCTTCTGCAGACCAGATCACCTACCAGGACGTCCGTGCGTTCCTATTCCATCCACAACGACCCGGCGTCGAAGGAAAGAGTGCTCGGGACAAGGTCAAATCGGAGGTATTGCGCTTCCACCCGGACAAATTCAACACCCGTATCGTGCCCAAGATCCAACCGGCCCAACAGGGAGCCGCACAAGAGATTGCAGGCGCGGTTGCGAGAATTTTGACGACCATCATGAACGAAGAAGCAGCGCAGAAATAAATAAAACCATGGAACCCAAACGATAGTAACAATGAATTATCTTGTATGTATATAACGTCTTAACGTGCAATGACACCACACACTCCTTTCACTATCGACAATCCTTTTGATACACACGTGAGCGTCTGGAAAAGCTACCGTTCGGGTGACGCGGGTGACACACGGTGATCGTGCAAACGACACCAACCGGGTCCTCACTCAGCTCTTGTTGGCAAAGGCTTCTACCAGCTGGTAAGCAGATGTGACGAGCTACGATTTGTGCCTGGCCCTCATTCGAACACATACATAGGTCGAGCGTAGTACCCGAGATACTGGATCAGATTGCAGTCAGCATTGCCCTGCTCGCTGCTATGTTCAGGGTACAGTGTCGAGTACATGATAACGGGCCACAATGATCATGATAGCGTATACACGAGTACAGCGCACGTGCATGGCGCTATCGTCATACTTGGATGATCTATACAGCCGCGCAGATTCGGAGTATGATATGTCCAGCGGTATGATCGAGGGTAAAAACGAAAGGACAATCCACGATCAAGCTCCATTCAAGTTCTGATGATGTCAATGTGGCGTTTGCGAACATTCAGTCATGAAACCCCATTAATCCCAAGGCCGAGGAAGGGCGTTTGCCAGGACCGCGTGTCTTCATTGATCAACTCGACATCGGAGTGACGGTCCTACGGCGGACGGACGTACTATGACAAGGTCGCCGTACCCACGTGGCCGCTCCAAGCTTCAAGTCTTTGATAACAGGAACACATGGGCGAGATAGTCGCAACGCGTGCACCTCCACGTTTTTTTCTAAATGATGGAAGCTCAGCTCTTTGGTTTATTTAAAGGAACGCGCCCCGTGGAGAGTTGGAATGAAAACAAAGACATGCTCGACGTTGACACCGTACACGTTTCCCCCCTCTCTATACACACACACACTTCGTCACATCGCCACGTAAAGAAAAACGTCCCCGATACTAGGACATCGAAACATACCATAGCAAATCGCGAAAAAGGGCAGACTAAAAGGACGACACAAGATTAGAATTATCCGAGTAAGTTACTCGTGCTGGACCTGCAGGCGCTCGTGAAGAAAATATAATATACAGAAATGTAAAACGCCGGATATAAAAAAAGCAACAAATATCATGAAAGCGATCATCGACGATGAAAACACGACAGACGGGGGAAAAATAATAACTGAAACTCAACAAGAAAAAGAGGAAAAACACACTGATCAAAAGACTCTAGTAGAGCCCGAGTTTTGCCCTCTCGACGGAGGGGACAGCCAGCTGTCCATCTTGGGCCATTGTCCGGTGAGCGCGGCTCTATCGAAGACGGACGCCTGCTGCGCGCGATTCCCAAAGTCACCGGTGGTCGGATTCAACTTCTTCTTCCCCGTTCCCTGCTCCCAAGGACTCGTGTCGTGCTGTACAATCCCAGAAGGCATGACTCGCGATTCCTCGGGTGCACTACCCAAGGCCGGTATATCGCCCCCACTGATAGCGTATTGCATCCACATGCTAGTCGCCAGTTCCTCGTCTACCTCTCCGAACATCTCTTCACCATCGCTCTCTTCACTGATAGCGGGGGTCCATCGAACGTGCTTGCCTGCCTGCTCAGTGGGTGGAGGAGCCTGCGTCTCCGCTTCCGCTTCCGCCTCGGGTTGGCCAGCCATAAACTTGGCCCAATAGCTCATGTTCTCTGGGTTGAACCAGGCGCTCGCATCGCCCTCTTCGTCATCCTCTGCTCCCTCCGGTCCCGTAGACTCTAAAGTACCAGGCATCGTACTCTCGCTCGCGACCATCCCTGGCCACTGATCCTCGGGATTCGGAACGGTGTCCACGCGGCCGGACTTGGAACCGGAGCTCGAGGCACCGTGGCGAGGCAACGCCTGCTGCTGCATGGTCTTCTTCGCTGCCTGTGTGCTAGTCGTGGCAGCGGGCACGTCCCACCCGGACTTGGCCTTGTTCGTTCGAGCAGGTGCAGGGCTTGGTTCCAACTCGCTCTCATGCTCCTCCAAAATAGTGACCTTCAGCTGCGGTTTCTGAGAAGACTTGGCAACAACCTCGGGAGCCTTCTTTCCACGCGATGGCGTTACTGAGGGTGGTGGTGGTGATGGCTCGGGTTCGCTCTCCTTGGCGACGGGAGGCGTGACCTTGGACTTGCCGCTCATAGAACCCCACCCTCCCTTGACAGCCTTTGTCTTGGGTGGAGAGACGATGGGATCAGCGTCGACGTCTGGCTCCTCGATAATGGTCACTTGCTTGCCCTTCTTCGAGGAAGGGGTGGGTTTCTTCGCGTTGGCATTACCCTTGGATGGCGCTGTCGCTGTCGCGGGAGGTGGCTCAGGGTCCCGCTCTTCCTCCATTGACGTGGTGAGCTTGGCTGTGGATGTAGAAAGGGAAGTGGATGCTACCCCCCAAACGCTCTTGGCAGCAACCGTGGCTGCACCCCACAGAGAAGGCAGTTCTGCGTCCATCTCCACCTCTGGCTCCTCGGTGATGGCAACTGACTTGGCAGGGGGAACCTGCGCTGTTGGTTGCCCCTTTTTGCCTTTCTTGCCTTTGGCAGTGGTGGGCGGCGCTTGCGCGGGTTCAGGGGCAACAAAGGTGGGAGTGTCTGCGAAGCTAACAGTGATTTGAGGTACGTCGTGCTCTTGCGAACGGGTGCTGTTGGACTTTTTCATGATGCTCGGGGGTTGTACAGTGCTCTTCCCGGTGGTTCCAGGTTGACCGTGAGCGGAGAGGGTGGCAGCAGCGTTGGCGAATAGCGCTTCGTTCAACGAAGCTTGGGCAGAGGTCAATATTCCAGCGCCAGCCCCGCTTTGCGTCATCATCGCCATGGCATTCGCAAAGAGTACTTCGTTTGCGGAAGCTTCGTCCTGGGAAAGAGTGCTGGTGGATTTCTTTATAACACTCGGAGGTTCGAGCTTCGAGGAGGACGCAACGGCAGGTCGGGAGAGGGGGACGTTCTCCTTTTGGTGAGTCGCCTTGCCTGGTCGCTGTTGGACCGACATCTTGTCAGGCAATGACTTTGGTGGATCCGCCTTGAGAGCAGGGTCGACCTCCCGGTTCTGCGTAGATCGTCGTTGTGCAAGATGCTGTCGGATCTCCTGTCTCCGGTTTTCTCGCTCCTGGGCGCAAAGCCTCTTGCGCTCTTCCTCCTTCTGTTCACGGAGGCGCATCATGTTCGTCTCGTGCTCCTGCACGGCACGAGCACGGCTCTCCTTGGTACCCTCGCCGGCCAAAAGGGATTCAAAGAGCTTGATTTCGACATCGGCCGCCTCTGCGTGGAACTGATAGATCATCTGTATGCGAAGGCTGATCTTGTACTGCTGATACTCGTCTGCCATCTTGGACTTGAGAAGGTCTTCCTCCATGGGATCAGGTTCTTCCTCCAAGATGACGGGGCCGATGTAACGCTTGCCTGGTGGCAAGTTTTCGGCGTTAATTGGAGGAGAGAACTTGTTCTGTGGCGAGTATTGTGGGGATGAGGATTTTAAAGGCGGAGAGTAAGAGGTAGAGGCGGCTGAAGGTTGACGGGACATGTTGTCCGTCGCGCGGGGGCGAGCGCTCAGGGACTGAGCAGAAGGGGCAGGGGGTTTGGCGGGCTGAGGCTGAGGTTGCTGAGAGAGGATTCCGGCCTCGGAAGCCCAATTGTGGAAGCCCGGGATGCCACTGACGCTCGCACTGACAGGTTCAGCTGAGCGGGCCGTATTAGATGGGCCGAGGGTTGCTAGGTGATCCTAGAAGGGAATAAGGGGTGAGGTAGCGGCAGGAGACGCGCAGATGACTCACCATCGATAGCGCAGGTAAATTTTTTGTTGGATTAGGTGGAGTCATAGAATCGACGAAGAAGGATGTTGGGTTGACGAATTCAAACGTTTGTCTCGTCGGTGTGGGCGGGATAGGTTGTTTAGAAGGTGCAGGGGGAAGGTATGAGGGCATGCCTCTATATGGAGGTTCTTCGGCGATGTTGTCTTCCTCGATGGCGCAAGGTTCGACAGAGAGATCGTCGTCGTCCATGTCTTCGACATCATCTGCGAAGAAGCCGACGAACACGCTCAGAACAGCCTGCTGTTCTTCGCCGGTCATGTCGTCCCACTGATCTTCACGTAGGTGGGCAAGCTCGAGACGGCGCTCCCACTCTACGCGGGCGGGCTGTGCGAGGTGCTGGGCTATGGAGTCGAGCTTTTCGAAAAGCTCCATTTCGCGCAGTTTCTGGGTTTCCTTGGCGGACCCGAGACTCTTGTATTTGACAAGGAGATCCTTTTGTAGTTTTTCGACGAGCTTTTTCTTTTGTGGTTCGTACCACGCGTCGACGAACTTGGACCATTCCCTGCGGACCTTTAGCGCACCTGTCTCGGGCGGTGGTGGTGGTGGTATGGGTGTTTGTCTTGGAGGGTCTTTTGCGGCTGGCCTTGGCTTCTCGCCGCGACGTTTTGGAGGCATGAGAGGGAAGTGAGAGGAGGAGGGCAAATTTATGACGCCACGGGATGAGAGAGATGAGAAGAGGTGTGCATCGGGTGCTAAATGCGATGTTATCAATCAAAGCTGCACGATCGGTCCATGATAGGAATGTGGAACAAGTCGGAAAATCTACAAAGACATGACTGCGGTCGAGTCACTGCCGACAAGAGCCTCGCCGCTGCCTCGAGGCTCGCTTTTCGTCCGCATTGGCACCGCTCTCATCACTTGCTCTCCCGACACGAACCAGTCATCAAATGCGACCCAGAACTGTCACCAGGAATGCAATTTCCGACCGGGTTTCAAGGGGACAGGGTCTCATTTTCTCATCCACAAATAAGTGGACGAAAGAAGACGTCCGATATCACCCATTATCAGTCCCCGTGGGGCCATCGACCATCGTAGCACGCCATCTGTCTGACATCGAGGCAAGACCCTGTGCGGTACCTCCCAGGGGGTACACAGGTGCGGCTTCATATCGTCTCGGCTGCTGCCTGCCGAGGATGGTCCATGTCATCCAAGGTACAGGAGACGTGACTTTGCAGCACCTCGACGACAACGTTGATGCGGTCCGGTCACATAGGAGACGTCTTCCTGGCCAGCCAGGAATTTACGTCTGGCGTTTTGATAAATAAACTTGTCATGATGTCCTCGGAGCGAGCCAGGTTGAAACATCGTCAAGAATCTTGAACTCTCACGACGAGTAACGGCCGTATTCAATACACTGCTGGCTGTCAGATAAAGCGTCTCAACGTCGGTCACCCATGTTGGTTGGTGACATTATCGTCCGGAACTACCACGTCCGGTGAATGTTGACTTGCCAGATAAAATGATTCTACATACTGGTTAGTGCTGCGTGCAACATGGCTGGTCCCCGCGTGAAATTGAGTCTCGAATTAGCCTTCAAGTTGGAGTCACCTCCGACCAGTCGTAACCGGAGACGAGCTAGGCGGGTTAATCTCCATCTCCCGCAACACTTTGCAAACTCCAAACGTTCCATGCCTCGTACGACCAACGTCCTCTCGGACTAGTCCACATCTCTGATCGCGACGAGCAGCCATCGCGTCCTCGCGTTATCGAGCTTACCACACATAGCAAGTCCTCTCTCGAGAACCATCACTTCTGGCGCGTGGACTGACACGAGGCATCCGTGCCATCACACAGGCCCCGTCTTTCCTCCCATCCCTCCATTCTTGACGCGCACCCTCGATTGCGCCAATCGATTCCACCTCATCGACTCTCATTCATCCTCGCCTCGATTGCCTCGCATTGGCCACCTCCCTCGATGGCAACCCTCTTGCAGAATGCCTCTCAGCCCCCCAGTGCTACCCTGCCCCCAGATCTCGAGCCTGACGACGAATGGAAGCAGTCACTCAAGGTCAACATCGAGGCCGGTCTCCGCTCCATGGTCGACGAGGCGAAACAGAAACTCACCGACGAGCTCGCAAAGGGAATCATCGGCGCAGAAGAGCGAGAACGCTTGACCGCAGACCACCTTGCAACGCTCAAAACAATCCGTCAGCTGGCCGAGGAGCAGTTTCGGATCGCGCTCGAGAGGGAGCGGCAGGAGAGACGGTGGGCTTCGGGCGAGCAGTTGGATCGAGCGTGGTCAGAGAGTATGATGAAGGAGCAACAGGCTATCTTGGACAGGATAGAGAGGGAGAGGAAGAACAAGGCGTTTGCGCGGTCATCTACATCTACACCATCTCTCCAGTCCGACCCCCCACAGCCTCCTCCACCCCCTCCGCCCCCTCCGCCCCCACCACCGCTTCCACCTAAACCTGAGGCAGTTTCAGAAAGCTTTACGTCGACCAAGCGCGTCGCTCGAACCCCCACCCAGACAGCAGACCTCGAGCGAGACGGTAGTACCTACTTTTCTCGTCCAGCGAGCTTCGACCGCGACGAGCTCGCCGCGTCCCCAGACGAGGTCCCTTCACTCCGAATCACACGCAAGGTCCGTGCCGGATCCACTACATCCATCGGTTCCTGGAAGGCGCCGTCCATCCTCGACACGGAAAAATCCTTTTTGGAACGTTCCAAGCCCTCCCCCATCTATGATGAACCAGAATCTATGCCACGCACCGCTCGCACGCCTACCGATCCCCTCGATCCGACGCGCAAGGAGAGCATTCGACGTAAACCGAGCATGACTGCCAGACCCATCGTGCAAGAGTTTTGGAAGCCGTCGATCACGCCAGAGGAAGACGCACAAATGTCGCGCACGTTCACCCTCGCGAGGCGGAGCAGCACTGCAAGCGTAACCTCGTCTTTCAAAGCGCCTTCCATCCTCAGCGCCACGTTCGCTGACCCCCTCGATGTGCTGTCCAGCAACAACAACAACAACAACATCGAGCGGGAGCGAGCGAGCATTCACTCTGCGGATCAAGAGTGGAACAGCTTGGACCGCGCTCGGGAGAGGGAGAGAGATCGAGAGAGATCGGGATACGTGCACGCCGACGATCGTTCGGTGCATAGCATCAACCTCTCGACCATCTCTCCGAGCGCCCCGACGTACGCTCGCGCTGGGGAAAGCTCTCGTATCCATGTCCCGCCTCCCTCCGCAAGTCGACCCATCGTCAATAAGCGGTCGTTCACAGTCGAGGATGCGTTTCCGTCGTCGAGTCCTAGCTCGAAGAACTGGAATCCGGCATCACGCTCCCCGTACGAGACGCGTTGGGAGGGCTCCTCGCGGTCTCCCCAGAACCCCGAGGAGCCAACGCGCAGTTGGCAGTCTTCTCAGCTCCGAGGGCGATTTTCCTCTCAGGACATGCGACACTACTTCCAGCAGGAGGGAAGCTATTATGGGTCTCGTCATGTACACACACACCACGAGGACTTTGAGGAGGACGGGTCGGACGACGGATTCGATAGCAGGAGCTGGCGAACCCGGGATTATACCGAACGGCGTATACAGGATATCGAAGAAGGACTACGCAAGCGGGAAGAGGCTGCGAATAAGCGCGAGGAGGAGCTGGCAAGGAAAGCAGAAGAACTGAAACGTGAGGACGAGGCCAGGAAGAAGAGAGTCGACGAGCGCGAAGAGGAAGCTCGGAGATTAGAGGAAGAGGCCAAGCAGAGGGATGACGACGAGGCCGAGCGCAAGGAGGCAGAACTTCGGAGAAAGGAAGAAGAGGCCAATCGGAGGGAAAGGGAGGCTATGATGAAAGAGGAGGAGGCAAAGAGAAAAGAACGAGAGGCAAAGAAGAAGGAAAGAGACGCGCGCCTCAAGGAAGAGGAGGCTAAACGGATAGAGAAAGAGGCGAGACGGAGAGAGGAGGAAGTCAGGAAAAAGGAACTGGAGGCAAACTCGAGAGAAATGGAGGCTAGGAGAAAGGAAGAAGAGGCCAGGCGGAAAGAGGAGGAGGTTAAGATGATAGAAGAAGAGGCGCGACGCAAAGAGTTCGAGGCAAGGCGAAAACAGGAAGAGGCAAAGCGGAAGGAGGAAGAGGCGCAGCGCAGAGCCGAGGAAGCGTCCCGTAGAGCAGAAGAAACGCGGAGGAAAGAAGAGGAGTTACGCAGACGAGAAGAGGAACTGAAGTGCAGGGAAGAAGACCTGACCCGCAGGGAGACAGAAATACGTCGTAGGGAAGAAGGCAGATTGCAAGAGGAATTTCGAAGACGAGAGGAAGAAATTCGTCGTCAGAGAGCTGATGAGAAGAAGAAGCAAGAGGTCTGGGAAACTTGGCCACAGGAGACCTTTCGACCTACGCCCTCTCCGCAGACGCCTAATTCTACGGGACCCTGGCCAATCCCTAATCGTCCGGAACGTAGCGCATCTGCCACAGCGAGTTCGCCCATTGATCGGGTCAACACAAGCTCTTCCGTTCGGGGCATTCCACCCAGTGGTTGGTCATCGACTTCCACGCGACCGAGCTCGACCGCCAGTACCCAACCATCGAGTACTCCCAAACCAACAGGACCCGCGACACCGACACCGAAACCTCCGACGAGTAGCACTCCGAACCCACCGTTCACGGAGGCCGAGTTTCACCGAAGACAGGCCGAGCAGGCTCAACAACGCGAGGAGCAATTTAGACGCGAGCAAGCGAGGTTAGCCATGCAGGAACACGACAGGCAGGCCAAGGCGGGTAAAACGATGTCCAAAGAGGAAGTCATCAAGCTATTTGAGGCTCACCGCAACCAGTGGGACAAGATCCAGACCTTGGGGTCGCTAATATGGGAAGACTTTCCGTGGCCCATGTTCAAGCGACCAAAAGTCCCTGACGATCTGACTTCACCTGGCATCACCGCATATATGCTGTCGTCGATCCACCCTCAGGACAGAGCCACGAAGGAGCGTATCAAGGACAGCATTCGGAGATGGCATCCTGACCGGTTCAACTCTCAACTCCTTCCGAAAGTCAAGGAAACCGAAAGGGAACGGGTCTCCGAAGGCGCTGGAACGGTGGCGAGGATACTCAATGACCTCTTGCGTATGCACTCACAAGAGACTTTCTGACACGAAAAGGAGTGAGTATCTGAGACGCACGGACTCTGGGACAAGTGGAACTCACCTCGTCGTGTAGCTCAAACTATCATGCACTATGATACCCCATATATCAATCCTCATCTGTATGCATATATCAGTATCCGGGACATGTGTCGCCTACTACTACCCGTAGGGAGGAATGTTGTACTATACGTTGGGCACCGTCGTGGCATTTTGCAAAGTCGTGTACGTGGGCGTTCTGTCGCCCTTTCACCGCCCCGAGAATAACATGTCTTTAAAGTTTGGGCGTGTGCTATGAGTGATGCTCGACATTGGAGAAGGACAAACCTAGTACAAAGAAACACAAGCTACATGATTCCGCCGAGCCAAGCGAAACAGTTGGTTACGGACGCCCTAGTGTCTCCGTTGTGCGCGCGTTGGATAATGGCGAAAAGTAAGGAATGTCTGTAAGTTGCGACGCCTCCCTTGTTTCACCGCTTGGTATGACGACATTTTGGGAAATCCTGACCGGCACCACAAAAAAAAAAACAGTTGAAATATCCTGCGCGCGCAAAAATGCCCCTGGTGTTAAGAAAGGTAGTGGAATCTCCTGCGAAGGCGGGCAGCTATAAAATACCTTCAAGCGTGGGCGATTCCTCGACTCGCTCACATTGACCTTCCGTGAGTTCTCGTTCTTCCCGTTTCATCCGTTTATTGTCATGCATCTACATCTGTCGCATGACTAGGTCCATATGTGAGCATGCGTTTGACCGAGACTGAGAAACTAGGTGTGGAGAGGCATACCTCGACCTGCTCAGGCCCAGAACACTCGAGAGCGCGAGAAAAGGGATTGCTATAATGGATGACGGTACTTTAGACCCAGCGAGCTTTCCATACGCCATCCCAGGGGAGTCCAGTTAGCAAATTATGCTCATATTTAACCCCCAGGGCATGAGGTGACGGACGCACACGTTCCCGGGACTTGACATTCCGCCGACCAGACCCA
>JBBPJP010000594.1:0-18643 GCA_038088775.1 Boletus barrowsii | reverse complement strand
TAAAACTTGGACATCGGAATATCCAGTCTGCAACAGTTTTATTCTTTATCTTGTCACAGCAAAAATAGAAACTGATGGATCCGTCAAGCCGCTCTATGTCAACGGATCTTATGGTAAGTAATTGCAGTCGTTGAGCCTTGTCAACTAAAGTGTGCTACATATCTTTCAGGTTCTGCTCATCAGAATATTACAGTACCCATGTACTTTGTAGCATGTACTCTGAATGCATCAACAAACACGGCCACCCTCGACCCCTCTGGAAGTCAGCCCAATGTACTCGACTCAGACGAGCACCCAGTAGACGAGGCTTGGTCAAATTTCTCACCAGGCGGTGACACGGACCTCACTACCCCAGTCAGTCGATGCTGGCGACACAGATGTTGACCTCAATCTAATGAATCTGGACAGATTGTTACTCCAATGCTTTTTCAACTGCACTCGGCTTATGAATCCACCTATTGTTTGCCCACTATGGGGGAAGAATTGTGGTATTCAATCAGCACCTTGCAGGCGTGCGCCATATTGTCCTCAAATGTCTGATACTCTGATTAACAGTCGTTTCAGATATATTAACTCTCTGTTAGGCGTAGGCCAGTCCTTCTGTAATGCGACTACGTATCCGTCACAATACAGTGGTGGTGCATCTCTTGCAGACTACACTGGCGCTGCATCCCCGCTAACCAGGGGTCGAATGGAGCGCATTGTCTCCCAGATCGCCGCTGAATTTATCTGGATAGGTAAGCATTGAGAATACGTGGTCCTGTATTCTGTCTCATCAATCATACAGCCGGGGAGCTGGGTAGTGCTGGAGGAGGCTTCGACAGACAGACAGAAGACAGTCAAATCATACAGTCCATATTACAATGGAGGTTAAATGTACGTGACATATCGTTCCATTTGGTGGTGCTGACGTGATTCTTTTTATCAGATCAATCCTCTGCCAGTGAGTTTTGAAGCAGGCTTCGTGGAATATCATCTTTATATGGTACAGGTTATTGTTGCATTCTGTGCATCTGTTATCCTATGTGTTCTCGTGGTCTGCATGCTCTGGAACCGACATTCTCGGCCGGGGGCGGTATCTAACTCTGGCGTGCTAGAGATCATGTGGCTTGGCTCACGCTCAGGGGTGCTCCGTGATCATTTGAAGGACAAGCAAAACCCGTCTGCGGTAGGCCTCCGTGCTTCGTCGATGTTCGAAACCGTTCTTTGTACACGGTCAACGGATGTGAATGTAGACAAGGAACTCTACGCAGCCGTTCCCTTGTACGATCTTGGAACTCGTGCTAGCAGTTCTGGATTTCTAGACTCTCTGGATTTCGGTGTGTACTTTCACAGATGGTTGGAGGTGGTCTGACCTGTTAGTAAAAGCGTCCAGTAACACCTGTACAGGTGACCCACTTTGCAAACCCATTATCCCGGACACCTCGCACAGTCGTTACTGGTGTCATGGACTCCACATCGTGCTCGTAGCTCTGCATGCTGTCCTTCTTGCCCTTCTTGTCCATCATCCAGAGCACTCTGTCGTCATTCCAATCGAGATCAACCTACTGACAACCGGTCTGAGCGCACTCCTCCAAGCAATTTACACGGTGCGTGAAGGTTATCTTACAACGGGTTCACCCTGATATTCGTTCTCACCTTAGCTATACTCTGCAATCTTGGTTGTCATTACGCAGCGACTTGCGTTGTTCAGGATCGTCGGCAATCGACGAAAACTGACAACCTTGCATGACGTGTCTGGAGCGTGGGCCGGCATCGGTGCGGCAATCTGCGTCCTCTGGCAACAACACCAAGTCGCATCATCAATTCTGGAGATAACCACAGTAGTGACCTATCTCGCTTCGATGCTAGTCCTTCACATCAGCTCGTCGTCCATCATGCAGTGGCAAGTATTCAACAGCACTCTCGTCGACATTCTTACCTCCGATTTGGCCTTCCCCGGAAACGCTGTGAATACCAGCAAGCTGCAGTGGGCAGAGATTCTTCCAGTTCTACAATCGATCAGCTTAGACACAGGCGTGTCTACGTACGGTTTATCGAACAACACCATCTATGACATCCCCCGAGTTCCTACGAACACTGCATTCTTGGAAGCATTCGTCAATGCGACGACGTTTGATGTACAATGTGGCCTTGTACCTGTTCTCACTGCTAGCGTTGAAGGTGCGGATCCGATGTGGCAGGAATACCACATCACCTTCTCCCAGAACGGGAGCGATAACGGAAGCTTTAGTGTATCTCCACCGTGTGAGCCATGATATGATAACTAATCCATGCATCACGCTCACACCGACCCCCCACAGGGAAAGACCTTGTCCTTTCGTATACTCCAGACTCGCAGGTACCCATTTCTCCTCACTTGGGTGGTCAGTCATCTCACATTTGCAAAGTGTGCAGCATGTCCTCAGACTCTATTTTACATAATGACAACTGAAATCGACGTGGATGAGTCTATCCGAGCCACCGTCGCTATCAATATGAATTGGACCTACACCCAATCAGGTGTGGATGTTTCATTGATAAATTGTATGACTGACCTGGCCTCAAATGACAGGGGGGGAACCTCAAAATTCAACGACGTTGACACACATTGCGGCATGTTCTGTGAGCGCGCAGACCGTCCCAGCCACGCTAGATTTGCAAGAGAACTGGCTCCTTTCAGTCACAAATCAGACTGCCTCATCCACCACGACATCCTGGTCGACATGGTCGCCAGGGGATGCGACAGATTTCAGTGTTGGGGTAAGTCTTTACTTGCCACGCATTCTGTGTGCGCTCATCTATACCCCTTGTCACGGACCCTCCGGTGTAGGCAGTGACCGCACTCAGAAACCTCTTATATGGTGTATTCTCAAACGCCCGGGCTTATGATTTAAATACCTATTATACAGTGTTTGATGGGTACGTGCTTGTCACCTGTTCAACCCGTTTCCGGTACTGCGGCATGTCGGACGAGAACCTGACCATGGGAATCGGACAGGTACATCATGAACTTGCTCGGGATAAACATCACGTCTGCTGCTGCTGGTGCTAGCTCTCAGTCAAGCGCCAATCCTTCTGTGAAGATCAGTCCATCTCAATTGGAAGACGCGATTGCGCAGACCATAGCCAGGTTTTTATGGCTCTGTACGTCACCCTTTTCGTCGAGCCTGTGCTCCTTCATTCACGTTTGCGTTGCATGCCAGCGGGACAATTCGGAGAGACCGCAGGAGGTTTTGAGCGCACTGTGGGTGAGAGTCGAGCGACGAGGAACCTGCTGCAATGGCGGCTTAACGTACGTGGACCTTCTTTTACCCTCACTACTCGTATCGCTCACGCTTGTCGTTGGCCGGTGGCGACGTACAGCTCAACATGATACCTGTATGTCATGTTCATTTTCCCTAACAATGACTTGTATCTGCAACCCTCCGTGGCGGGCGGTGAACAAAAGATCGTGTTTGCATCAGTGGCGTCCTTCACTGCCCTCGTCCTGGTGCCATTCATAATCGGCAAAAAAAACCTTCTAAAGAACACGCCCCATTGGTCACGGGGACGAGCGTACTCGAATGTCTTTGGCTCGAAGCCCACTCTGAAGCACTTCACTTGCGGATCAAGGCCATCGAGGAGCCTGGATCGGACAGCCTGAGAGCAGGGGGGATTTTGATATCTCTCTCGGTGATATTGGGCATTCAGGTTTGGTATCGGAGGCTGTGGGTTAACGAGGAAGCGGATATGAGGCATGCTTGTCTTTGCATTGCAGATGGATCGCCTCGTGTTCCAACGTGGTCCGGATTGAAGGAATACATACCTCAGCAACTGTGATCTTCATCAAGTGATGTGGGAGGTGATGGCGGCTCGTATACTGACATCTGTGTCTTGTTCATTGGATATCACGCCGAGGATAATGAGTTGCACCTGTCGCCGAGGGAGAACACGAAAAGTATACAAACGAACGAGCCAACCCATCCCAATTAGACTGAGGATGTCCGTAAAGGTAGTTGTGTTGAAGTTGGCAAGGGGCATGTCATTTCCCGGAGCTGTTGCAACGACCCACTCTGCATCCTGCTTGCAGTCCATAGGAGGACCAGTGACGGAGTCCTCCCAGACTTTCCCAGTAACGAGATTCGTGAGGACAAAGGCAGCGGGGTTGACGGTAGGTCGATGGACAGTGGCTTTCATCTGAGCTTCAACGGAGATAGGAAACTCTTGAGGATGAAGCGAGCCGCATATCATCAGGGTACCACCGGACACATCGAAAGAGTGAGATGGTTGACTGCTACATCACTTTACCCTGCACTCAGAGCCGCTGGTACCAACTGCGAAATCGAAAGCCGAGCCAACCTCACCACCCAGAGCAGGGGGGACGGTGAATGTGCCAAAGAGCCTATCGACAGTTTCTTCTCCTGTCGAAACAAAGTAGGATAAGACCAAATAACACACGATGAAGTGGACACACTAGATTTCTCGATACGGTCAAGAAACGGGGTACGATGTTGCTTTTCAGAGTGACAGCCCGAGGGAACCGCAGGAACGAACAAGAAACTGGAGACGAGAACGCAATTCAAGCACATAGCGAGATTGAAGGCCCCGGTGCTAGTACAGGTCGGATGAGTCTGAAACACACTTCCGTTCAAGTGATTGACGGATCCTTGACACTGGGTGTCTCCGAGTCCTTCGCGTAAAGCACTTCCCTTGAAACGTTGACTCACGGGATGTGCTGCGTGTCAAGGTACAATGCAGTTTCCAGAGGCGAGATTGATGAAGATCACAGTCGCCGAGGCATGTATTCCTTCAATTCAGACCACCTGAGGCTTTGATTATTGGGATCAGTTCGAGGGGACTCATCTGCGGTGCAAAGACAAGGACACCTAATTTCCGCATCCTCGTTAACCCACAGCCTCCGATGCCAAACTCGAAGGCCAAATATCCCCAAGAGAGACATCAAACATGCCCCTGCTCCCAACCTGTCCAAACGGGGTTCCCCTATCCCCTTTATCCATGAAGTGCGTCAGATTGGACTTCGAGCCAGAGGTACTCGAGTACGCTTGTTCCACTGGCAGTGATCAAAGGGGTGTGGTCTTTGGAAGGCTTTTAAATGGTACCAATATGAGGGCGGTGAAGGAATGAACGTGACGTACAGGTATCATGTTGAGCTATGCGCAGCCACCGGCCCACGACAAGCGTGAGCGATACGAGTAATGAGGAGAAAAGAAGGTCCACGTACTACGTTAAGCCGCCATTGCAGCACGTTCCTCATCGCTCGACTCTCACCCACGGTGCGCTGAAAACCGGCGGTCTCTCCGAGTATGTAGTCCCGCTAGCATGCAACGCGTGAATGAACGAGCACAGGTCGACGAAAATGATGAGCCATAAAAACCTGACCGTGATCTGTGCAATCACATCTTCCAATTGAGATAAACTGATCTCACGCTCGTCCCATCACGCCCTTGTCAATGAGAGCGTGCAGGCAGGCAGGAATGCATTGGCAGACCCAGTGTGCTCGCAGGCACATTTGGTGTGGAGGCGAGGGCGGGTGTTGACGGCCATGTCGAAGGTGGTGAGGGCGGGGACGGGCGGGTGCACGGACGTTTGTGTGGTTCTGCAGGGGGACCGTAAGGAAGACGACGGCACTGTCACGGCAGCGAGGCGAGGACGAGAATGGGTCACTCGGGTGCAAGGCGGTAAGAACCTCGGAGGACGTGTGTACACGCACACGTCTGTAGATGTGCAGAGGGGGCTCCGAAGTGGGAGATAGCGAGCAAGGGTGAGGACAAGGGCGAGGACAGGAGCGAGGGCAGGCGCGAGCACCAACGAAGGTGACAGGTACAGAACGAGAATGTGCGGCCGTCGCCACACTGTCCTCGATGCACGGCACGGACAAGCGCCCTGTTGTACCACCAAAGTTGATACTTGACCTTGAGGCCTTTTCTTTAGTGTCGATATCATGGGTGTGATGACGATCACTGGCGCATGGAGAGCGCATCGTTTTCAGCGTAAGTCATGACTGGGATTTAAGACGTAGTGCTGGATACAGAGGGGTGTATATGGTGGGGGAAGAAGAATCAGAGGTAATAATAAAGGAAATGAATTGCACCAGTCGCCGAAGGAAGGCACAAAAAGTATACAAACGAACCACCCAACTATTTTTTACTTGTTTACTATAAAATTGTACAGCCTCTCGATGGTGATCATACCCGGGGACTTCGAGGTCTTTGTTATATCCCATCCGGAATTCTGAATATTAACCAACTTGAGCGTAGGCACCGCGACACCGTCATGAGTCCGGAGGGAAACACCCGTAAAGGTCACCACCCCGAATCTGGGAAGGGACACCCGGTCTTCATCCTGCTGTCTTGTAGAAACGACCCACGCTGCGTTCTGGTTGCATTCAAGATCCTGCAAATTACCGCTGACGAAGTCCGCCCAGACCCATACACGAGTGTGATTTATGAGTAAGAAGATACCGACCCGGGGGCCCAGCTTCCAGACAAAGGCTGTGATTTCGTCTCCTATTTGGACGGGATACCGCCTGTGCAGCACAACATTGCCCTTCCCCCATTGGCCCCAAACTATACGAGAGTGAGAAGGGTTGTTGATACATGGTTTAATGTCACATTACGCGTGTAAGATACCTGGCCATCATTTCCGGTGATCTCCACAGTGATTCCGACACCAAGCGTAAAGTCGGGGCACGGATGGACGCCACTGAGACCGACTGCAATTTTGAATCGCGAGTTCAATTCACCCACAGCCCTGGGCACGGTGAACCTGCCGGTAGCGAGATCGACATATTGGCTCTGTCGGAACAAGGCAGTATGAGACCAAGTAATATACGAACAAGAGGACACATGCCCCATGCTCCTGCTCCCAGAAACCACCAGCCCACGCATCATGGTACCAAAGATCAGCAGTGGTATTGATCGATCTTTCGACATGGTCAAGAAGCGGGGGTTGTTGCTTCTCGGGGTGATAGCCCGCGAGAACTGCGGAAACGAACAAGACACTGGAGACGAGAGTGCGATTTAAACGCATGAAGATCGATTGAGGTTGGGATTGAAAGCCCCGCACGGTGACATGGTTTAAGTGGAGGTCGGATAAGTCTGAAACACACATGATCATTCAAACGCCTCCGACTAGCCTGGTAACCTCTCTTCTCGTTTGAAGTTGAACGTTGAAGTCGGAACATTTCTGGACTTGTGAAGGCTGCCCAATAATGCGTGGGCGAGTTGGCAACTCTGGGTACATCAATTGAAACATCCCCCTCAGGTACGTGTTTCATTTTAGATTGAGATTCCATCTTTGAACTAACAGTAAATTTGACGCTCCAGCTGGCAGCGCGCTCGATTCAAGTGCGACATCGCCGTCGTCCAGCGGCGACCTGTGGGACACATAAAAGCGTACCTGGACCATCCGATCTCCGCCTTCTTGTTCGCCGTTCCGCAGTCCTGGCAGATCTCAGTCGCAAGGCATCAGTAATTTAGTCATGGCCTTATCTGCCCTTATTTGGACTTAGTTGACACTTAGTGTATAGAGGATAAGTGGGGATAAGTGGGATAAGGCCATGACTAAATTACTGATGAAGCACCGTTTGTCCCAGCTGCTTCATGTCGTTGAGTAGTAGCATACCAGCCTCCACGTGGTCAATAACCCTGCGAACCGGAGATCCTCACGATCCCCCGCCTTGTATCATGTAGGACTGGACTTGTGTCAAAAAAAAAAAGCAATATAGACTGCCCGACGGACCCGGAGGCGTTATGTGTTGCAGACTTATTAGACCTCTACTTAAACCATGTCACCGTGCGGGGCTTTCAATCCCAACCTCAATCGATCTTCATGCGTTTGAATTGCACTCTCGTCTCCAGTGTCTTGTTCGTTTCCGCAGTTCTCGCGGGCTATTACCCCGAGAAGCAACAACCCCCGCTTCTTGACCATGTCGAAAGATCGATCACTACCACTCTTGGATACCTCCACTGGGCTGGTGCTGAGACGCTGGCATGTTTCCCCTTGTTCGTGTATTGCTTGGTCTCATCCTGCCTTGTTCCGACAGCCAAATAGCGATGGTGTCTGGTTCGCTAGTGGCAAGTTCTTTGTCCCCGATGCTCGGCTTATCCAGGGCCCTGAGAAGGGGTCTTTCGATATCATAGTCGGTATCCATGGTAGCAAATGCGCTATCCTTACTGCCGCAATCAATGTTCAGATGACCACTGCAAATGAACCAGTTTACATGGGTGATGTGACATTAAACCATGGCATCAGCAATCCATCTCACTCTTTTCATGTATAGCTTGGGCCAGGGGGGTCCAGGGATCCGTGGTCAGGTTCGAGAATTTCCACGTCTCCAAGGGCGATCTGATCACTGCCAGCGTCAAGATCGACACCTACATATCCGGTTCCATCACACTCCAGAATTTTAGTGGCCGCCAGTCGCGGGTTGAAAACGTGAGAATTGATGTTGAGACCTGTGCGCCGAGGCCTAGGGACGGGGACGGTCGGCCGGGGAGTCGTCAGGCAAAATGGTTGATCACAGCTCCTGATGATGGCGTCCACCGCCTTCCCATCTTCCAAGCAGTGACCTTTATGGAGATGAGCACTGTAGAGGGAGAGACATCGGTGCCACAGGGCGTAGCAAAGGGCCCTGACATGTGGTTCCCGGGAGGTTTGATATCCCGTCAGACAGCTACTGTACTGATTAAACCATACGTCACCATCGTGCGTACTAGGACTTACGGCACTATATAGCTAGAATGTACTTTTTAGAAGACCACTGTCATCAAAATAAAGCAGGCCTCGTCTGGGTCTCCTTTTGGCTACTGTGCTGTCTGCAAGCATACTTGCGCTTGCGCGTGCACAATCACCCCCACCCATCTCCACCCTCCCTCGCGGCGACCATGATGATGGGGACAACGCTTACCGTGCCCTCATCCACCCGTCACGACGACGCAGGCGCGACGATGATAGCACAACGACAACGGGCTGATGTGACCCTCGCGTGCCCCTCTCCTTCATCCTCCCCTCACGATGACATCACGAGCTTGGTCGACAGCGCCACCGTCGACGCCTTGTCTTCCAACATAGCCGTGGGGTGCCTTGTAATGATCTCGAGTCGTTGTTTCGGGAACGGAACGCGGAGATCGCATAGCTTTGAGAACGTGGCGAGAACTTTTGAGCAGACGTACGAAAGGAAAACGGTGCACGTCGAACATGGTTGTTGGTTTTGTTCTGACAATTTTTTTTATCAGACCACGCAAAGAAGACAATGACGGGATGGACGTCGATGGGCAGGGGGATGAAGACCTGGATAGTACAATGGATGAAGACGAGGGACAGCCTCGACGGAAGATACGGAAAGGGAAGAAAAAAGCACGCGATTCAACCGTATTCGCGAGCTCTCCAGTTCAGAAGACATGGCAAACGACTCGACGCAGACGCACAAACAGCTCAGCGGGCTCTTTGATCTCCTGATTTCTCCCGGAGTGAGCCGAGGGAATGGGTGGAGGGAGAGGGTGGAAGATGAACAAAGGTGCATGACAGAACACATGTGCGTACGACTACCCAGACGACGACGCCGTGACAACTGACCCTGCGGACGTGCCGGGGTGACGACGAGCGTCACCCAGACACCCACAGAGTCAGTCTCTCGACACGCTACAAGTAGCTCGGGACCTCGATGATGCCATTATCACTGGCCGAGAAGCACTCGAGCTTCGCCCGCAAGGACACCCTGGTCGCTCCATGTCTTTGAACAACCTTGCAGATCTCTCGACTCGCTACGACCAGCTCGGGGCAATGGTGGACCTTGATGGGTCATTGTCCTCGGCTGAGACGCAGCCAACCTTCTCCTTCCAAGTCATATAGATCGGTCCAGCTCGTTGAAGAACCTTGCAAGCGCCCTCTATACTCGGTTCATGCAGCTGAGACAACCAGATGAAAAGAAATGACGCGCTGGTCGTCTTACTCGATCAAGACCCAGTCCATATTCCGTTGCAGATCACGCTTGAACTCGTCCGAGACCTGTCAAAGGAGGTCAATAATCTTACCATGCGCGCAACGAGGGCTGGCGTGACACGAGAGCTCGCAGCCTTCTTGCGGAAACTCTGGGATCTGACAGTGTTGCCTATCGTCGTTCTCCTCCTGACGATGCAAGCGTGCAAGGGCAACACAGAGGACTCGCCAGTGGGCACCACCAGATGCGTGATTGAGGTGGATGCATCGTTTAGGAAGGGTCAACAGAATCTCTACATCTCGTCGTACACCCCCACCTTGAGCGCTCTCATCCGTGGTAGACGGCCCGCTCCACCGAATACATCCGGTGGCGAGAAACGCTTCGCTGCCATTGGTCAAGCGAACGCTATTGACCAGATTGAACTGCCCTCCGCCAGCACCGAGCTGACCAATATCGGCCAGCGCATCCATGGTCTTGCGAGTTCCACACAAATTGAGGGACCCGAATCCTGCATTTCGTGTGTTGCCGGGGAGCTTTGCAAGACCGACTGGGTGCACCTTGCATGTCATGGCCTTGCCAACCGAACACGATCATTTGAATCTGCGTTTGCTCCCCATGACGGCCACCCCACGATCAAGCGGATCATGCGGTGTGAACCAGAGAATCCCCAGTTTGTGTATCTCCCCGCATGTCATACGACTGTCGGAGACCAGGAGAGTCCTGACGAGGTGATTCATGTCGCGTCGGAAATGCCGTTCGCCGGGTTCCGTTCTGTGATTGGCACGATGTGGGCGGTAGACGATGCAGAGACGGACGAGATCACGTCGACGTTTTACAAACACATGGTAGACGAGTCTGGTCGTCTGGATCATACTCGTGCCGCGTTCGCGCTGAACAAGACGATGAACTCTGCGTATACCACTTGATCAGTGGATTCTGTATATCCATCTTAAAGTTGGTGCCAACTGCCTAGCTACTCGCTGCTGTCAGCTGTTATCCATTGTTTTTAGTGTGATACAGCATTATGGCTCAGTACGAGTTGTAATTGGTAGTATGACACTGGGAGTAGAACTTGACGAGCGATCCCAAGAACTACTCTCGCAGTAGCCCTGCAGCTGGACCATGTTCAGTTGTCAAAGTTCAAACAGCTATCTGGAATATGGAATACCTCGTGTTTGACTCAAGTGGCTGTGCTCAGTTCAGCTCAATGCCACTGCCGTCCCCCGCGTTTGGATGGGTATGTGTCGTTCACAACCATCGCTGACATTGCGTTTCGTGCAGCACAGGTTAGAGCTGCACAGGCACTCCCCAAGTCTCCCAGCCAGGTCCCACCGGTCGTTGCGAGGGAGAGCAAGTCATATGAAGGGCCAACCAAACTCCGCAGCATCGGGATCAACACACGTGCCTCCACTGAGCCGCTCCTTTATGCACACGCAACCGGAATCACTGGCGCAGCTGCTGCAGAAGGCTCCGCTGTCAATGAGGAGCGTGGTCCACGACAAAGAAAATATATCATGGGATACCAAGAAAAATTATTGTCTCCGAAGCCCTCTGCTGCGACGGAAAGTATGTAATGTAAGTTCCTCGATCGTGCAAGATACGATCAGTATCAGTGACCCAGTTGACGTTGTTTGTTATTAATCAGCCTATAGACGCAGTGCCGGCGTCCCCCCTATCGATCTCCGAAACTATCTGATCACGCCGTACGCAACTTATAATCGTCCAAGGTACCTTCCTCCAGGATTGGCCGCTTATTCCATTACGGCGGTACGCATGACGTATGCATATGGATTACTTTACTCATTTGTATCTTGCAGGGCTCGCTGCTTCTCTAGGTTACGGAGCTGCCTCGGAAACTATCCGCCGGTCAACGGCTGCTTCGGATGACTGGCAACAAAGTTCCTTGATCCTGATGGAAGCTGATATCAAGCGACTCGTCTCAAAGCTCTCGCAGATGAGGGGTGCTGCGCTCAAACTAGGTTAATTCATGAGCATACAAGGTTTGGGTATTTTTACTTCAAGTGATGGATGCATGGCCAACAGTGAATTAGATACACATATACTCCCACCTGGAGTAGACGAAATATTCAGACGGGTGCAGGACAGAGCTCAATATACGCTGGATTGGCAAATGGAGGTGGTTCCGACCCCCTACTGATCATTCAGGCTTACTCACATGGAATCCGCAGCAAGTGTTCGCATCTACCTGTTCTTCATGGTCAGACAACCTTAGTTCGTTTGATCGTGTACCCTTTGCAGCTGCCTCGATTGGGCAGGTTCACAGCGCGGTTTTGAGCGCCTCCGTCTCACCTACGGGTCAAGAGGAACGAGTTGCCATTAAAATCCAATTCCCTAACATTGCAGACTCAATCACCAGCGATCTCGTCAAACTTACCGTGTCGAGAAATACATCAACACCACTGTTGTTCCAACCATTAAATGGGCTGGTTCTGTGTGGCTGCTGGGTTCGTGTCCTCTTGCTCGTGCATTACTTGGTCTCATGGAAGAAATTGCTGGTATAGTCGGTCTCTTATCAGGGTAAAGTGACACGAAACCATGCATCAGTAAACCATCTCATTCTTTTTGTGCTACTACGGCGGGTGGTACCCACAAAGTATGTGGCTCGCCTCAGAGTTTCCCATCTCCGTTGAAGATCGGATCAGAGCCAGTGTCCATCGGACTTCCACCTATTCCGGTGTGGTCTTCCTCATGATCTCATTAATCACACCTGGGCAGTGTTCGTCGCCGGTGCTCCTCCAAGCAGGATACCTCCGGGCGACGACATGCCCCCTTCCACACAGTGACCTTTACGGACATCTCAGTCACAATTTCTGGGACTGACACGGTGCCTGAGCCCCCCCAAATCATGATCGTTGACATTACGAAGGACAACCGAGTTAAGACATCTACCGTGCTATTCTTGACGTTGTTGAGCGTGTCTTTATTAGACTCTTTAAGTCGGCCCGGTGCTGCATCGTGATTGAGGCAGGAAACGGTGAGCAAGCCGCTGCGATGCAGTGGTTGGTGCCATGGTGATGGTCACTGCAATGGTTGTCGGGTACATGCGGCTCTTTCCTCGTCATCACATATGTCCCATAGGAGGAATAGGAACGCGAAGAGACATAGTTATTTGGCATTAGAACATCAAGTTGACTGTATACATTTCGTGTTTTCCCTCACCGACAGGTGCAAATCATTTTCCTCGGCGTGATATCCAATGTGCGAGACGCAGATGGGTCAGCGTACAAGCTGCCATCACCTCTCACCTCAGTTGATCAGCATCCTTGATGGAAATCACAGTCGCCGAGGTATGTATTCCTTCAAATCCTGACCACCCCAGAACATGAGGCTTTGATTATTGGGATCGGCTCGAGGCTATCCATCTGCAATGCAAAGACAAGCATGGCTCATATCCGCTTCCTCGCTAATCTACAGCCTCCGATGCCAAACTCGAAGGCCAAATATCCCCAAGAGACGTCAAACATGCCCCTGCTCCCAACCTATCCAAACGGGGTTCCTCTATCTCCTGTCAGATTGGACTTCGTGCTAGAGGCACTCGAGTACGCTCGTTCCAGTGATCAAAGGGGTGTGGTATTTGGAGGTGATGTTGAGCTATACGTAGCCACCGGCCCACGACGAGCGTGAACGATACGAGGAATGAGGGGAAAAGAAGGTTCACGTACGTCAAGCCGCCATTGCAGCACGTTCCTTGTCGCTCGATTCTCACCACGGTGCGCTGAAAATCGCCTGCGGTCTCTCCGAGTAGTCCTGCTGGCATGCAACGTGAATGAATGAGTACTTGAGCCATAAAAACCTGGCCATGGTCTGTGCAATCACATCTTCCAATTGAGATGGACTGAGCTCCCGCTCGTCTTATCACGCCCTTGAGAGCGTGCGTGGAGGCGGGGATGCACTGGCAGACGCATGGTGCTCGCAGGCGCATTGGGTGTGGGGGCGAGGGCGGGCGACTGACGGTCATGTCGAAGGTGGTGAGGGCGGGGGCGCGCACGGACGTTCGTGTGGCTCTGCAGGGGGGACCGTAAGGAAGACGACGGCGGTGAGGCGAGGGCGTGCATGTCAGCACGGCGAGGACGAGAATGGTCACTCAGGTGCAAGGCGGGAGGAACCTCGGAGAACGTGTGCACACGCACACGTCTGTACATGTGCAGAAAGGGCTCCGAGGTGGGCGATGCCGGCGAGAAAGGGTGAGGAGTCGAAGACAGGAGCGAGGGCTGGCGCGAGCACCAACGAAGGCGACAGCGGCAGAACGAGAACGTGCGGCCGTCACCAGTCCTCAATGCAGCAAGAGTTTCCTTGCTCTCGCTCAAGGTGATCGAGACATGCACGGCATGGACCTGTTGTACCACCAAACTTGAAGTTGATAGTACTTGACCACGAGGCCTCACCCTTGATGACGATCATTGGTACATGGAGAGTGCATCGTTTTCAGAGGAGTATGAGGCAATACATGCATGAACATTACGATTTCATCTACTACCACACCAAGGAAATGATTTAAAGGCACAAAAAGTAGACAAACGAACCAGCCAACTAAGGGTTATACACCGGCAGACTCTTGGGCAAACTATTAAGTATGGTTAATCGAAGAAATTTACAAAGCTGTGCTGTAAATTTGTGGATGGGTCTCGCCTCGGAGAATCCCGGATCGTGCCATTTGCTGGAAATGGAAGGCGCATTGGCGGACAGGAGCAGCACTTGAGGACTTGTACTCGTGCAGCGCGAGTGCTGGCGACAGCGACGTGCAAACAGCAAGCGGGCAGGTCGGGCAGCACGTCCATGGTGTGGGAGGGGGAGATTTTGTGTTTTTGTTACCATAGAACCATTGGATGGGCAGATACTTGTATTACAGTAGTCTATAATCAATCGGGACAAGTGAGTGTTGAAAGGACGTGTACTTACAGTCACGTGACCTTTATTAAGTAAGCATTACAAAGCATATATAAGACTCTGCTGAGTCTGAATATAATATATCTCTCTTGATCTGCTACCGCTATCATCTCTGAGAACCCTTCAGTCCCAAGGTAAGTACCCTATGACCGATTCCTAGGAATCCTGGTGTATACACTGGGATTCCCGCTATTGCAACAGGTTATGAGCCCTGAGCTCTGACTGTGCGGAAACGCCGTTGTTGCTCTAGGTGAACACCTTGGACACTGGCTGTCCTGTGTGGAAACACTGGACACGCCTTGATGCGGCAACGCTCAAGGTGTAACCGCCACCAGACTCTAGATGTAGGGGGTTGCTATGACCCTACATTCTAAGAGCTCTGATGTTCAGCGATGCGAATGCTCTTTCTTGCTCCCTTAATTGGTATCACGCTGACACGTCACCTCTACAGAACCTACAATCAAACATGTCCTCTGTCCTCGCCACCATTCCCAAACTCAACGGCACCAACTACAAGCGTTGGAGCCAAGACATGGAGTCGTACCTCCGTGCCATCGGCGTATGGCAGAAAATGTACAACAAGACCCGCCCCGCCGACACGGAACCAGAGGCCCAGGACAAGTGGGACGAGAACGACGATAAGGCGCTGGGAGCTATGTCTCTCCGCCTCGAACCTGCCATCGCTTCCCGCTTTGTTACCAACTCCACAGGCAAGAGCCTCTGGGACTCCCTCAAACAACAGTACGACAAGGCTTCCCTCGCCTCCGCGTACACCGAATGGAAGGTCATGCTTGCCATCACCTTCCCCGACAACAACCATCCCGGCCCCGCGTTCTCCAAATTGAACGCTTCTTTCGCCCAGCTGGAGCTACTCCAGCACAAGGTCCCCGACAATCTCAAGGCCCTCATCACTGTTGCCAAGCTCCCCAAGTACACGGAGACCCTCCACCAGGCTCTCAACGCGGAAATTAACGAGGATCCGACCCAGACGAAGGTCCTCACCATGCCGCAACTCGAGAACGTCCTCGTTGCCTCCTGGCAACACTACCTCTCTCATTGTCCCCCGCCTCGCCCGCAGGCAAATAAGGTCTCCAATGTCCGTCGCCAACAAGGCGACCCCTCCTTCCAGCAGCAGCAACAGCAGCAGCAAAAGAAAGGGGAGAGCTCTTCGGAGAAGAAGGAGGAGGAGAAGGGGAAGGGAAAGAAGCATCGCCAGGGCAAACGCTCTGAGGAAGGGGAGAAGAAGCGCAAGGAACGCGCTCACCACTCCGGCCAGGGCGAGGAGGGTTCCGCCTCCTTCGCCTTCGCTTGTGACTTGGCCGATGTCGGCCCTCTCGTCCTCTCCCCCACCATCCACGACGACTCCCCGTCCGTCTCCGACCCGCATGCTCTTGCACACACTCCCGGCGCGACCTCATACGGTCCCCCCGCCTTCCCTCTGGTCCAAGAGACCATCTCCTTCGCGCGTGACCTGGAGGTCACCCCCACTCCACAGACGGTTCGCACGCTCGAACCCATAGCCCGTCGCGCCCCCCTCCGCCGCTCTCACCGCCGGCTTCACTCCGCCTTCACCGAGGATGGCCCCTTTGGGGTCATTAACCTCCCTCGGAACATAGACGTCGAGTGCGCCCCCTCCCTCATGCAGCGCATGGAGGTCCCTCGCATCATTGAGCTTGACTCTGATGACGAGGATGTCGTGAGCCTTGGCGAGGACATGGAGGTCGATGAATATGTGGAGCAGTTCTTCGACGATGCCCTTGATTGGTCAGTCCCCGATTTCCTTTGTCCCGCACTCGCAGGTACTGACGCGCGGATCTCTTCGCCTTAGAATATACATAATTATGTTGTTCGTATACCTGTAGTAGATGCATTGGACATTAATACTACTGTGTTCCCTCTCTCCATGTGTGACAACTGTGAGAACCAAACCAGTAACAGTAAAGGAAAACAAAGGGCCGATGACGTCCTGCCACCTGACATGTGGCTACTTGATTCCGGTGCTTCGGCACATTACACGCATGACCTGAGTGATCTGGTCGAATACCAGGAGTTTACAACACCCCGGTACTCCCAGACGGCCAATGGCCAAGCAAATATTGTTGGTCAAGGAACCGCCATCATACGCTTCCAGGATAGACTTGTGCGGTTATCGCCAGTCATTTACATGCCTACGTGCAGCGTAAAGCTCATCTCCATGGGCACACTCCTAACCGACAAGTGCATCACTGTCAAAACGCGTGACAATCACATTGATATATTCGACAAGTGCTCACGAACCACCATCCTCAGCTTTCATTCGCATGGGGATACCCTCTATTGGATCCGGGCCCCTATCGCCCGACCACACTCGGACCTTGTGTCCCTCACCTCTGTCGATTATGAACTACTTCACCACTGCTTAGGCCACCCCTCGCGCGAAGTGCTCCGCGCCGCCAAGAAGCACATTAAGGACTTTCCGGACGTCGATATTCCGTCCACAGCTCCTATCTGTCCTGGTTGTGAAATGGGCAAACAGCCCAACCGTACTTTTCCTCATAGCGAGAAGCGCGCAAGCGCTCCCTTTGAGTTAATTCATTCTGATCTTAAGTCGTTTGAAATCGAATCGTACCATAAGTACAAGTACACTGTCATCTTCTATGATGACTACACATCCATGGCCTGGGTGATCCTGGTTAAAACAAAGGATCAGACCCTTAGGGCCACCAAACAATTCCATGCCTATGTGCGTACTCAGTTCAACGCTGTGATAAAACACTGGCGCTCTGATGCAGGGGGAGAATACACCTCCAAAGCTTTCACTGAGTATATGCGCGACAATGGCATTCGTATACAACAATCCGCCCCCTATGCTCATCAGCAAAATGGGCATGCGGAACGCCTCATCCATACTATTATGGACAAGGCACAACCCATGCAATTGCAGGCTTGCCTGCCTGACTCTTACTGGGAGTTCGCGGTTATGCACGCATTACACGTGTACAATCGCACCCCATCCGCTTGTTTGAACTGGAAAACGCCAGCCGAGATGCTAACAGGCCAAAAGCCTACTTTGTCGCATCTTCAGGTCTTCGGCTGTGGCGCATACATCCACATTCCAGTCGAAACACGCGGCAGCAAATTGCAGCCAAAATTGCAGTTGATGATCTACCTGGGCATATCCGCCGGTAGTGATTCAAATTACCTCTTCATGCGCCCTAACAATGCGCTACATACATCGGCACACACCATTTTTGATGAGAATCTCTTTCCGAGATGCTCAAAGGCTCAGCCACACCGGCCAATTAACCATTGGCCTAAACCCCATTCCCATGATGACGAGTCTTCTGACTCTGAATCTATACACCCGGACCTTGAGTTTGACGCGGAACCCGCTCCTCCTGATGTCCCCCCTCATCGCCCAGTACCACGTCCGGTCACTCTGCCCCCTCCAAGGGTACCTACCCCGCCTCCGGTCACCCCTCCTCGCCGTCAACCACCACCTCCTCCTGCTCGTCCTGAACGACCACAATGCGAACATCACGCCCCTCTCCGTCCAGGAAATATATATGGGGAATGTTGCGACCCGGTCCGACAGCTCCGGGATATCGAGCGTGCCTCTGATTGGCGCAGACTTGTAGGAGAAGCACCGGCTGGACCTTCGGATTCACCCGTTGTCCCTGGAGGACTGCCTCCGTCGGAAGATGACGTTGAGCGCATCACCAGGGAAGGGGGAGACGCATTGGTTTCATACCTCTGCAGCCGTGCCTTCCCGCTGGAAATGGAAAGGTCTAACGTGAACTACCGTGAATGGACATACCGCAACATTCAGAAATT
>JBBPJP010000593.1:0-18659 GCA_038088775.1 Boletus barrowsii | reverse complement strand
CATTTGAACCTGACAGCCAGCGCTTCTTGAAGCACGGAGTGATCCCCCTTGTTGATACAACAGGTATCGCTCCAAGCCCAATGTAACCCCGCATCCCGTACGATCTTACAGAACGTTTTAAGCTTGTCGTTTGTGAGAGATTCGTCGAGATCGTACACTATGATGTGCATGACTTCGTCGAACAAAGGTTCGTTGTCTTCCCAGGTGTGGGAGAGCATGGCATAACGATAGAACTGTGTCACGTCATGTTTGATGCGCGCGTGGTCAACGGTCGTCGTCGTGCAGGCGATCATGATCAGCTCGTTGAAGACTGGGAGCGATTCAAATGCTCCAGCTTGTTCCGCTTTATTAAGGAGTCGACCAGAGAAGGTGTTAATGAGTACCCGTGGAGAGTCACGGATAGCATCTTGAATGACATCCAGGATAGCCACTTTCGCATCCATGTACTGACGATGAAGCTCTGGGAAAGGAGATCAACGGTCGAACTTTGGCGTGATGCCAGTGCCCTTACTGCGCATTTCCGGATCATATGACTGCGACATCTTGGATAACATCGCCTCAAAAGCACGTGTTGCATTTTCATAGTCTCCCGCTTTGTGTAGCGCCGCATGTTTCCTCTCGTAACCCCATGGGGACGATGGATCGAGCTCGATTACCTGGTGATCATCTATCGACTAGGACGAGCCTGCATGACACTGAGCAACCCACCTTGTTTGCATCACTTAATGCTGGTCCCCACAAATCACTGGCTACGTATGCTTTGCTTCGCTTGATCAAGACTCGTATAAGGGATTTTTTGGCGAGCGCGCGACGGATCTGGTGCTGAGAACTGGAGATCGTGTCCGTCAGCGACATTTCAGCGTCACGAAGGAGTGCATTACCATGAGTCGAGTACAGCGTCGGTGATATGAGTGATTGACTTTAGAGAGAAAGAAGAAAATCAGTTCTGAGGTTGTAAAACCACTGGAACACGCCAGTTAGAGTGCCAACACACGGCACTTACAGCGGAACGGTATGAAAGGACGCTGTCTTTGAGATCTCGGATGATGATTTCTCCGTCTAATGCACCGATGGCAAGAAACCGGTCGTCCGGGGAGAATGCGAGGGAAGATATCTCTCGAGGGTGTTGAATGAAGCCAGACTGGGCGAGCGTCGACGTATCCCAAAATGTGACGGTATGTTTTGCAGAGTACGCGATGAATTTCCCATGTTGGGGTAGTAAGGCGATGCACGAATCTTCGCTATGAGGAACTTGCCACTCTGCAACTTTTGAACCGGTGGACACTTCAAATTGCTTGATTGTGCTGTCGGATATGACAAAGAAATGGTCACGAAACCAGCAGAGAGATTTGTTGTAAAACGAGGTTACTCGCACTTTGATTTCCACGTGTAAATGCCAGTGACCGTTGTTGTTGTCGTAGACTCGAATGGATTGCTCGGTGGCCGTCGCGATGCGATCGCCCTGCGGCGAGTATATCGCTGCTCTCAACCAACCCTGGTGTTCAAGCGTTTTCTTTTGTGCGCGACCCGCGATGTCCCAAACGGTGGCTTCGCAGTTGGTTGCCGACACGAGCCCAGTCGAGTCGGGTGAGAAGTCGACTGCAGTGATGGCGTGGAGTTCGTCACGGTTGTGTTCAAAGACCCGTTCGTACGTCTTGGCATTCCAGATCAACAGCTCTCCTCTCTTTGTCCCCGCCGCGATCCATCTACCATCTTTCGACGCGGCAAGACACAGGACGTTCTCCGCTTCCATGGTTGCCATGTGTTGGCCATCTGCCACTCGCCAAACTCGAAGTCCCTTCTTTCCACCGCTCACGAGACACTTGGCGTCCTCTGCGAACGTCACCGTCATCGTGAAGTTACCAGCGCCAATTTTGGTGGACGGAGATAGTCCTTGTCCCAAGTTAGGACTCAGCAACAGCGCACCTCCATTTCACCATTACGCACCAGTCGTTGACGACAGTACAAACGCAACTGTTGCTGGGTACTGGGTACTGAGTGATGGCAAAGGTCGACGGACAAGCTGCGGTCTCGGGCCACCGATACACGTTGTTCTGAACTCGTTTTTTGACCTCGTTTTTGGCACGCGCCCACTCCGTACGAATGGGGCCAAGGCGGTCGGCGACGTCCACCGAGGTCTTCTGTCGACGGGCTGCTTCATTGGGATCGTGGCGAATAATAGACGGTCCGGTCACCAGGTGACTTGTAGCTTGAAGTGGCATGGTCAATAACAAACATGCATACAATACAGCGTACGTGAGTCACCGCAATCCCAAGAGTACACTGAGTGTATCATGTTACAGTACGAACTACGCATACAACTGGCATGTGGGTTCTCTTCATACATCCGGAATCATCTTCCCGTGTTCCCATAACATTTTGTCAGGGAGAGACGAAAGTCCAAACCTCATTTGTCTATTGAGGTATACAGTGTAGGGTGTCAGTGTTTCGGGCATCTGCTGAAGATGTACGAGGTCTTTGAGAGTCTTCATGAGCGCAGGATGCTCTGCTAAGAATGGATACATGGAGGTGTCGACACCGGCAGCGTAGATACGCAGGCAGCGGTCCTTCATGTCTCGCGTAGGAAAGGTGACGGAGAATGACGATCGTTGTCCAAGGTCAGCCAAGATAGCGATGTAAGGAAGCGGGTCGGACTCCGAGTCTGGGGTAGAACGTGCACCTTTACCGCTGATACTTTCGTGTAGTCGGGTGATGTCGTGCAAAGCGCCCTTGGAATCCTTGGATTCACGAGCCTTGTCTGAAATGAAAATGTGCGACATTCGCGATTCCACCGACGCGCCTTCTGGTTTACCTTTGAAGTAGATGGGTATCACCTTGTCCACGCGAGGTTGCTGGTGACAGCACTGCACAGCGCTCGTCCGTTGCCAGTGACGTCGTGTCCATTCGTACAAGCTATGCAGTGGATATCAAATTCAAGGTAATAGCGTGAAATAGGAAGAGACCGACCCTACTTCGTTCCCTTCCTTTGATCCAGCAATGTCCGCCTCCATGCATATCCAATGCGAGAAGTTTAGATACGCATCCTTAAACATTTGACGTGCAACCGATGTTTCCGGGCCCTCCTTGTCCCATATACGCGGTCCGAAGATGAATTCAAGCCAATCCAACACAGGAACAGTTTGACAGTCCAAGAGATGCTCGTCCCATGTCGACGGTTTGGCCTCTAGATCCTTCACCTGTGCACGGACGAACAGATCCTTGGCCAACAACCACAATAATCTGCTGGCAAGTTCGCCGCGTTGACCTTGGTCAACCATGCCAGAGTGGACAGCATTCAAGAGGGTCTTCAAAGCAATCTGCAATTTTTCAGGCTTTGCATGCAGCTGCGTTGCGGCCACACAGGACAGAAGCGGTTCGGACGGATAGTCGGTGAACCTCCAGTTTCGGTCCAAGGCCATTGCCAGATATATGCGGAGGTTACTCGCCACGCCATTCTCCAAATGCTCGACCGAATCCGGGTGTCCAAACATCACATTCAAACCAAATCGTTGTCCCAGTACTGCGAGCACGTGACTTGGTTTGCTTGGATCGAAGGAAGAACCTCCACACAGTTTCGATGACACTGTATTCCAAAATATCTGCGGCACTTCTAACGCAGTCCTGAGAGATTGCCACCTGTGAATCAGGGATGTTAACTAGGTCAGTCAGTGGCTGCAACCAACGAGGGAGGACATACAACGGCCTTCCGTAACCCGCAATGCGATCAAGCCGAGAGATATCTTTGATGTCAATTTCTCCAAGGCCAAATGCACACTGGTCCCAACCTAGTTGAGTATAAGGTGGAATTATTTTCTCGCCCAACTTAGCAACGCGGTCAGAGTTATCTGAGGGACCAGCGAATGAGGGGCCAAAACATGATATGAAAAATTTAGAGACATTTCTGATTTGGTGGTGAAAAATCAGCAACCTTGGAAGTTGTTGAGGCGAACACGACCCAAATGGCATGATTCTGCTGATGAGAATATTTGTTTACGACTCTGCAAAAAACATCCGCCGGGCGATATCCAAGCTGAGTGGACACCGGAGGGGTGCACACTGGAGTAAGCGTGTGTGCCTCATCCAGTGCGATCACCAACTTGGGTCGGTCTGGCTCGTTACCAGTAGCAATGACGTTCTCAAGGGATACCGCCATTTTGCTATAGGCAGTAGATAGACGCACAGGGAGACTATCTGAATCAGAGGCCCGAGTCACATCTCAGCTAGAAATACAAGCTGGAATATTTACCAGAGAGTGCGGGTCCCTTCATTGTTTTGGTAGCCTCGTCAACCCCGTCTGGACATGCGTGATCAATAGGAACCTGCGGGACATTGTCAAATGTGGGCTTTGCTGTGAAACCAGAAGTCGGCACCTTCTCGTATCGCCCGAAGACTTTGCGGAAAAATTCCTCCCTGGCACGAGACCTGGGCTGAGGGTCGCTCACATCACACATCTGGCCGACCCAACACATGGCGCCGTCCTTGGCATTCTCGAATAGGAGGAATCTGGAAAGATATTCTTGGAGTGTATCGAAAAGAGCTGTGAAGAATGCGTAGCAGACGGCCTGGTATGCATCCTCTGTGGGGGGAAATTCGGTCAAGATCTTTGATGGGACCTCATCACGCAGAGGGAATCCCGACTTGTCTGATTTGTCGCGCAAGTTCATGTAGATCACTATGACACCCTTCTTGCCCAACTAGTGTCCATTCAGCAACTGCACTGGCATACTGAAAATGAACGTCAAGTACCTCAGTTAGGATCCTTGATTTGCCGGTGCCTGAGCTCTGTACAATGGAGCAGAACTTGGCGTAGTACTTGGGATCGTCGTCCTTCTTGAACAGATTTTCATTTCGGGTCAAATACTCGTAGAAGCCTTCAACGGCCGCACCGCAGAACATTTCCCCAAAGGATTTCGACAAGTTGTGGAGTAGATCTAGCAAAGGAGATCAGTTCAAGGTTGTGAGTGGATAGTGGGATTGGAAGCGCCAACTCTTATCGGGGCTTGTCAATGCCAGTGCTGTCGATTCAAGTGCTCTGAGAATGGCTGTCAGAGAGAATCGTTAGTAGCAGATGAGGTCGCAGATTCTGGTATTAGCAGGTACGCACCGAGGCTTCGAATGTCGCGGTATGATTTGCGACTCCAAGCGGAATTAAGCATAGTCCTTAATTCTTCTTGGGTCTTGATCAGGCTTTTAGCCTCCTTCAAGTCAAGGTACTTTTTGTCCATGTCTTTGCTGCTTCTGACGATAGCAATGAGGAGAAGAGCGCACTCAAGGTTAGACTTTAGATCGAAGACGCCATCCAGATCGTCTTCAATGGCTTCTTCCACTTTCCAGTCAAGCCTGTTGTGGGTCGCATCGTCGAAAGTGTTTGAGACACTCTCGAGTGGCATGGTGCTGTGACTATTAACTGGGCTGTTAATAATTCCTCTGGGTGTATGTGTTTTTAACTGGTTATTAACACTGCTTTGACTTTTCGCCCGTACGGTAATGCTGTCACCGTTCCGATGTATTATGTAAGCCGATAATAAACTCTTTGTGCCTCGTCAGCCTCGTCAGCCCCCGATGCCAAGGGTATAAAGCAAACCGTCCATTCGTCTGGTGATGCCAGTACAGTGATCCCTTGGCAATCGTCATGAGCACCTGCATCAGTCCCCAGAAACGATCGTCGGGCATCGTCGCGCCCGTCGGACACACGCTTGGCAACAAATTGTTATTGTTCGCCAAATCGCGCCTTCCAGTTCCCAACAAACCCAAGACACGCAAGCGCCGCGCCTTCCTAAACGCTGCGCCCATCCCATTCGCCCCCCTCGTCGACACATACGCGTTCCAACCACCGCCTCCATACTCTGCGCATCCAGACCGCTCTGCCGAGTTCCTCCCCGTCCCACACAACACGCCCGAAGTATCTGCATCGACGGCGGTAGAGAACAGTGTCGTTCTGGGCGCTTCGACAGCTAGCTATCCCCACCCAATCGGACTCGGACTCGATGGCGTGGAAAATGCAGACGGAGGACGATTCGACGGGCTCGGACGGCTCAGCGGGGGATTCAGAGCCGAGGGCGCGAACGACGCGCTTCGCGAGCAAGTGCAACGGATGCTCGAGCACTCACGACGTCGACGTACACGAGCGAGCGAGCAACCAACGATGCGGCACGACGTGTTCTATGCGTCGGTGGAGGCGTGCGAGAAAGTGATGAACGGCGTGCCGGTGAAGATCCGGATCCGGAGGAAGAGCGCTGCGTCGCCGACGCCGGGGCCGAGGGGATGGGAACTGGCCACGATATCGTCGGAGTTGAAACGGGCGGCGTCGCTGGATCGCCGGGCGTCACTGAGCGAGGCGACGGCCCACATGACGGCATGGCGGGTGTAGAGACGACAAACAAGGGCAAATAATATATTGCTGGTCACTCTGGCAACCAGCCAGTCAAATAAAATAAAATAGAATAAAATAAAATGAGATGTACAATGGTTTTCTCGATGATATCGCCGTACTCGTCCGACCGTCTGTCCGACCCTTCACAGCCGTTTCCCTCCCCCGGGTCTGCCTTCATACCCCCTCCTGTACTCGGACCACACGAGTTCGCCCATCCTCGAAAAATGTCGACAAGATCCAATTCTAATGCCACACCGTCCACCAACGGCGTCGTGGTAAGTCACATTGACACACGTGCCTCTGCTCTTCGCTCGTTTGCACTGTGCTTTCTCGTCTCGTTACTGAACATAATCTGGCGCGCGCTCCAATTCCAGGATTCTCCTTCTCTGCCACCATGCGATCCGTCACACACTCCCTCCGATCCCCAACTCTCTCTACCTACATCTTCTCACAGGCTCAGTAACCAATCCGTCACATCCCTCACCTCCTCACGTCCCGCACCGCCATCCCCCGCTGTGTCACGTCGTGCTTCCGGTCTCTCGCGCACCTCCTCGCGACCTGCATCCGGCATGAGTACTACCCCATCCTCTCGTCCTATATCGAGCGCACACCACTCACGACCCGTCTCTGGTACCGGTTCTCGCCCCGCCTCAGGGACCCTTCAACCCACCACGCCCATCACGACATCACCAACGACCCCAACGCCCACCAGCCTCTCCCACGACCGACGACCAAACCCTCTCTCCACTTCCCACCTCGACCTCGCCTCGCCTCCAGCCGAGCCAACGCCCACGCGGCCAACAGCAACAGCATTGCCAAAACCCACCTCCGTACCGATACAGATCCGAGACTATGGTTTCCCACCGACTGATCCGCGGTTCTCAGGACAGGGTCCACACGCTCCCCGTGCGAATCGACCCACAGTCCTCGCTCGCCATCCCGCATCGTCTTCTGAATCGACACCCACTTCCTTGAGCGAGGGCGACAAAGACGACGATGACCAGGAAGAGAATAACGACGAGGAAGGGGAGGAGAGTATGAACGTCGACATGGTCCAGAACATGTGGGAAGATGTCGTCGACGGTGGAACCAACGGATGGGGCGGTTTTAAGTGGGGATTTGGCCGTGCCTGGGCGTACGGACGAATGAGCGGACTCGCGAGCAGTATAGACACTACGCCATCTGGCGCTGTCTTCCCGAGTCGTGGTGACTTGGATCGCAATTTTGGCGGCGAGGAAGAGTATGAAGATATGGAGATTGACGAGGGAGGCGAGGTAATTTTGGGTGACGAAGACGAGGGCCAGTGTGACGTTGACGGGAGCGAACCGCCGCTGTTCCCGGGGCTGTATCGTGCCTTGTACGCTTTCGAGCCTGAGGGCACGGCAGAGATGAAACTGGACGAGGACCAACTTGTACGGGTAATTGGGAGAGGTGGCGGGGTCGGCTGGGCGGTCGTGGTCAGGGACGGGCTCAAGGACACGGGTGTACACGCCCTCGTTCCGGAAAGCTACTTGGAACCGGCGCGGTTGGATGGGCAGGAGGATGGCTGATCCTGTTTGATACCTGAGATTTGAAGCGTGAGCGGACTCTTCTTTTTCTTTTCCCCATTTTCTGCCCTTGTTCGGCTGTCCCCCGCTGCTCCCTTGCGCACCTTTTGAAAACGTGGCGCTGGCGCCCCGTTTTTGTTTTGTCGTTTTCCTCTTTTTTTTTTATGCCTGCTTTCTTTTGCTCGAAGACCCTGTTTCAATGGAAGAGAAGTGTAAGACATATGCACGATCACGACACCCTTGTTTACCCTCCTTCCTTTTGATATATCAACCTTTGTTGTATGTTCATTGTTGTTGAGTTACTCCCTGTATCTACCTGCATGGCATCGTTATTTCGTCGTTGCAATCTCTCCCATCCGTTTCTTTTATTTTTTTTTCTTTTATGGGGTGACATGTGGAGACCTGAGGCGACTACCATGTGTTACCAAAGAAGGCCCTCTTGTCTATCACGAATCGAGTCCATGGGCTCGAAAAGCGAGACCCTGAAGAAACTTTATACATCGAGTCTGTCGTGCTACATCAGAGTCGGCATAACGACGTCGTACGACAGCGTACATGGCAGCGAAGCCCGAACTAGACACGCAGTGGTGTAGTTTGAGCGACAACTGCCAGCACACCACTGTAGTACAACGTTTGGATGTGACTACTACGTCGGAGCCAAGACGACGATAACCATGACGCGCGTTCGGAAAGCCATCTGTCAAGCTTCAAGGGTACGTCGCTATTGACCCATCGCAGGTCTCACTAGTACGGAACGAGAACTTGCGGAGGGAACGGTCCGCTATTACTGGTACTGGTCTAGTGTACAGATCCCGGCGCAAAAAGGGAGACAGAAAGAAAAAGAAACAAATGAGCGTCCACGGTGGAATAAAAATTTAGTCCAAGGATCCATCATCTGATGCTCGCCCTGTCACGATCGTACTTGCCAATCGCCTCGCTTTTGAGAGAACTAGATATACACGACGAACAAGAAAGAAAGAAAATTCAAGGATCCAACAACGATCACTGGTAGATGTTGAGGGCATTGAAGTTGAAGTAGGCATTCGAGAACGCGGATGGGTTGTTGTTCACGAAGTCTGACCGGCCCATCATGTGAGTTTCGAAATCAAACGAGAGGTCGACATCGTTAAAGCTCACCGACACAGCTCGAGGGGCATCCAGATGACGGGTAAACCGAGCCGGCCCAATCTCCGCCTACAAAAAATAAGATTCAGTAGCACATCACCCACGAAAACATGAAGCCACGTACAAAAGGCCAGATTGATGACGAAGCTCATGGGTCCAAAATGAGACGAGAAGTCACAATTCGTGTTGGGGAAATAGGCCGCAGGTGTTCCCTGATCGGGGGATCAGCAATGTCCCTTCAAACATAACTAGAATCGATTACCCAGGTGCTGGTATCAACTTTGTCCACCGGAAATTGCACTTGGGAAGGAACGGAGGTGCTTCCACGTTCCCAAAAGTATATTGCGATGTAAGTGGAGCTCCGCTCCACCGCATACCTGATCGGATTAGCGGACGCGATCAACGGCTGTTGATGAAACTCACCAGCCACCGCCGTTATTATTGAAATTCGGTCCAAAGCTTTTACTATCGGCTAAACGAACACCACAACCCTGGTTACCGTCGGAATAAACATCACAGTCAGCTAAGAGGCTCGTTCTAAAACGGATCAAGTTGTGGAACTGCAGGTGGGTTATAAACAGTGCAAGGGGCGTACCCAGTCATCGATCGAGATGATGGCATGGCACAATCTGTGGGTGGTATAAGAAGCGGTACAGGTGACTGCGAAATACTTACTCGGACTCGTGTGCAAGGTCGACTGGTTGGGGACCTGGTTGTTGACGCCCTCAACGATATCGATTTCACCCTAGGCAGTGAGCGATTGTTAGATCATCCATGAACGTCACGCATATGATACTCACCTCATTTGGCCAGTTATCACCGACTAGCTGGGGTCATTGTTGAGCTATGTGACGGAAATTCAAGGTTAAAACGAACACACCCTATATACGAAATCAGATGCGGGCAGCATTAGAGTACATCTCAATATATAAAGTGTTAAACGAACCCTGACAGAAACTTGAGCATTCCATACTTGCAAACTAGGCAGTTCACTTACAGACAGCCGGCCATGTTCCACATCCTTCAGGCATATGGCCAATATCAAAACTACCGCGTTTCTGTTTTCAACGAGCTAATAAGAACCAACAATAATTGTTGCACATACATGGCAACGTGATTGCTGTATTGATTGTTCGACATTAGCCTGAAGGAGTTTCGACCCGGTCCGGAGGGGTTGAGGACGTTGGTATGATCTCCACGCAAAGTGACAGTGAACCCAGAAACCGAAACCAAGCCTGCTGCTTCTGCTTCCGACTGGGTGACATAATTCCTGCCTCCATACCATCAGACAGATATATCGGTGCACGAAAGAACAGACCACGAACACTCGACCGTTTGTAGGATCGGGAATCGACTCCCAGGAAAACGCATCGAGGAATGATTGGCCAGAGAGACTGGAGGTCCTCGAATAAGTTGCAGCTTCTGCATACCCTGAGACCGCAACCATGACAAAGGCAAGAAAGGATGATTTCATCGTGAGGGGGACCAAAGAGGCTTGTACTTGATCATTTTCCAGCAGAAGAGGTTCTTCTTATCCCGAGCGGTAAAACACCCCGACTCCATGATCGGCCGTTCACCATATGGATCCAGACTCACGAGACCGCCACTTTCTGCCATGTTGACTGAAGTGTGATCATTGCCAACACGACCTATGACGCGAAGAAAAAGAATAGCTCCCGGGAGCACGTGGAGTTGCCATGATCACGAGCACTTGGTGTCACTGGTTTCAATAACTGAGGGCCAGGGAACTCTGGTGACCTAAGAGGAGTGCCTGTGCTGATCAAAATGCTCCTACATACACGGAAGCCATCGTCTCGCCGGGGTGTGCAAAAGGGCGTACGTTGCATAGCGAAAACAGATCCAAGCTATCGCACAAAGGGACTTGAACGTCGACGCGATATGCTATGTAACGGGAATGACTACGGAGGAAGATTTTGAACATAATGAAGTCAGGAACATACCCGGGATTAGGGTCGCTGGTGCCGGTTATTATTGTGGCGAGCACGTGAGGTCCAAGTTGACCATCCAACAAATATTGTCGAGGAGCAATGTTCACGCCCGTCTTGTCCGTGACATTGTCAGGTGCAGCGATCGCGCCGCTACTGCGCCCAAAACCTCAACTGCTGACACCTACGATGCTAGTGTTACTCCCGATGGTTTGCTGCGGCTCTGCTTGACCCGTCCGGGTCTGGATCCCTGTTTCAGCCGCCACGCCGAAACCTACGTGATAGGTGTTCTGTCGTTCCCCCTTACAACCTATCTGCTGTCTTCGTCCTAGTACTAGTGAAAACTATACAGCCACCCACCGTGACTTGACGGCAAAACAATTGGAAGTTAGGGTGCTAACGGTCCACGTAGTCAGACGTATACAGACAGCGTCAATACGGAGCATTTGAACACTCGGGCTATGACATGCGACGATGACCTGCCTGCATGTGCATGTCCAGGGAAACCTGGAAAACGCTGATTCCTAGTAATTTTCGACTCGCATCAAGTTGCGACAACGCAAGTCACATACGAGCTGCTGCCACCATCTGTCAGCAAGGTTGTTTAGAAGTTAGAACAATATGTACTTACAGCAAATTTATGCTAGCAGGAAAGCGACTTGTATTTTTCGCTTGGGCCCCCCCCCCCGACAAATATTTTGTGTGAGTGATCCTCCTTTAACTAGGGCTTTGAACGACTAGTGCATGACGGGGATTGGCACAGCAAGTCGAACTTGAAGATATAGTAACGACCACAATTGAATAGTAAGAGCCAGTTCGGATGCGTGCTAGGTATTGTGGTTAGACCGGCTATATCGTGGTCAGGCCGGCTATAACTTAGCGAGGTTGTAACATTCCGTAACTCCGACCTGGCTCACTTGTTCGCGGAGAGGTCCAGACCTTTCATAATGAGCTCGGCAGAGTCTGAAAGGCTCGCCATGCACCCCATTCAAAATGCCCTCAAACATCTGCACCACAAGCATTGATTATCTGCGCAGAGTCCTCCTGGGATTCACCACTTTCGTCATCCTCTGCAGCATCAAAGCATTGCAAATCATGCAGAAAGAAGTTACGTCCAGGATTTCAGGTCAACGCTTCAGGTGGAGCGAACCCCTCACCATCCGGATGCTCAATCTTCTTATCGAGCAGCGACAGAAGATGGGGCAAGCAACGTCCTTTACCCCTACGGTTTACAATACAGTGGCACGCGGTATGGAATGTGGTTTGATTGCTACACAAGTCAGGTCCAAGTTTAATGGAGTACGTTGAAATGCACATATGACACCGCTCTTCCAGCACTGATCAAATCCGCTTGCAGCTGAAGAAAAAGTACAAAGCAATAGAGAGGTACAACAAATCTTCAGGGCGTGGTCCATGGGATGATGAATTCGGCGCAAACATCAATGAGATGTCGGAGGAGGATGTCCAGTCTTGGGAGCAATATCTCGCCACCACCCCATCCGATGTAAGTGGCCTAATCCCCATCTACATTGGAATCATAATAAGAGATGTATTCGAGGTCGAGCACTTGATTGAACATCGCAACACTGGATGGCTCTACTATTCTAGGATGAGGACGCTGTGTGCAGGCCAACCGTTCTCTGAAGGTGACATTTCCTATACATTAGGAAGTCGAAGGGATGCCAAAGAAGAGGAGGAAGAGGAGTCCCCCGAGGGTGCTCTGGGATGTCAAGAGGTCGACTATTCCGATCTCTTCACAGAGGAGCAGTACGCCGAGAGCAGCAGCAACGGGGCCGGTGCGGGCGCAACGTTGACCGCGTTCGACCTGGACCCGAACTATTTGATGGGCATCGGTATGGGTATTACTTCACCTGACCCCATCACCCAGTATACTGCCTTGCGCAGCGCGTTGTCGACGCTTAAACAACTCCCAGTGACCCAGCTCCCACCACAGGCTGGTACCGATTTTCCTCCCACCCCACAGCACGATGTAGCTATCCCCTTCTCGCAGTTCAACATAGTCCCACCCGTGTTGCAGTCCAACATATTCCCACCCGCATTGCAGTCCAATGAACCCTCCCAAGTCTCTCCCTCCCCGCGATTTGGTACTCCCTTGGAGACTGGAATCCGCGCCTCACTGGGTGTATCCCATCCCCCCAATCGTAACACACCCTCGGAGACTGGAAAGTGCACATCACGTCCCAATATGTCCTCGCAGAGCCAGAGTGGAAAGCGCCCCGCCTCAGACATGTCCATCCGTGCCCCTTCCTCGTCTCGAACCAGCCTTCTATCCTCAGCATCTAAGGCAGTGAAAAGTGTGCCTTGCGGAAGAATGTCGGCTCAGGGCAGGCCCGCCAGCAAACCTCGCGCGAGAACATCGGCTCAAGACGTTTCCGCTGGCTCCGTTGTCCCCAGCAAATGCTCTAAGGTATCCAATGCTGAGTCTGCGATGGCAAATGCTGCTGCAATCACGAGCATATCGGCCTCCCTTCATCGTGCAACGGATTGCATACAAAATTTTCAGGGCATGCTCTCCACTGGCACCGCTGTCGCTGCCACTGATCCCTCCCCACCACCAGCTGCCCCCTCTGCCGCAATGTTCAGATCGAATGCAGTAGCAAATCTCAATCAAGACACCGCTTTGATACCCTCGAAAGTTCGCAGCAAATTAGCTATTGAATTCGTCAGCAATGAGGGCTTCTGTCAGATGTACGCTGAGCTGACGGATTCTCAAGTCCGCTGCGAGGTTGCATTGGACTGGTACGAGAGTAAGTTTGGCCCATTGCCAGCTGCAGCCGCTCTATCGTCATCCAGCTTTACCCCTTCAACATCCAGTTTCTCTCCACCATCATCTGCGTTTTCTCAACCATCCTCCGCGTTTTCTCAGCCAGCATCTATATTTTCTGCACCGGCATCTGTGGCCTCTTCTTCCACATCACCTGGTTCCTCCTTGTTTGCAGGATACGACGCGGGAGTGAACCAATATTCTTGTTACCCCGTTGACACACAAAACCAACCATTCTCCGATGGCAACATAGGGCCAAGCGCTGACCCTTTATCTACCACGGTTGACGATTACATCGCTGCCAACAATGATGGTGCGGGTTCTAACATGGACTATTCCGTGTACAACGAGTATAACTATTAGTTGTGTTCCGTTTCACTCAAAATGTTGTACTCGCATCCATGTCGTATTTTAGAATGATGCACGTATTCTGTAGTTTACATAGCTACACTTCAATGTCTTCCCCTCGTGTTTGCTTGAGTTGAACATAGTCGTGCCACATCGCATGCGCTATCCTATCACGTAAAGTCATGTCCGCACCATCACCCTCTGCGCCCTCATCCTCTACGCCCTCATATTCAGCAACATCGTCGGGATTGTCCCGCAGATCACCATTGTTATCATGTACAACTAGGTCAGTAGGGTTATGGGATAGAATGAAATTGTGGATCGCGATGAGAGCCACCAGGATCCGAGCTTGGATTTCAAGAGAATAGTGAACGGGAAGAAGAAGAATCCGAAATTGTTTTTTCAGCACACCGAAGGCACGCTCAATGACACATCTTGCGGATGCATGTCGCAGATTGAAAAGTTCACGATGATCTATGGGGCTGTACGATCATCAACTTCAAGATGTACGGAGTGAAAGGAATTACTTACCGTATCTTTGTCCGGCCCCATTCTGCCAGGTGGTATCGAACACCACGATACGGAACGAGTAGTTCCGGTCTAGAAGGGAACCCCAGGTCCCCCAGTAGATATTCTCCCTCGTATATCTCTAGGTTGCGGAAACACGCGTCACCAAAAATCCGGGAATCTGAAGCGGAGCCCTCCCATCCAGTGAGTGCGTACGTGAAGCGAAAATCGAAATCGCATGTGAAGAGACAATTTTGCGACAATCCCCCTTTCCGATTTCGGTAGGGAGGGGCTAAGTTGGCAGGTGGGGCTATGGGGAGATGGGTACCATCGACTGCACCGATAGAGTCCTTGAAGTAGGGCCAGAATTTGGTGTTGTTTCGTGTCTTGGGAGAGATGGGGTCAACGCCGGGCGGTTTAATGTAGGTCGTGTAGAAAGGTTTTGATGAGAAGATGACTGTCATTTTGCGGAAATAGCTAATCATAGTCAGTTACATTGCTGGGTTCAATGGTCAACGTACTACCGTGATATTGTCTCATTCAACCGCTGAAATCACTCTCCTACGTGTCCGATGGGCAGACCGGTGACGCACGTGTACAGAAATATAGCAAGTTGTTCTTCCAATGATACGAATCTTGAATTGGTTTGTCCCTGGCTTCGAAGTACTGTGATAAGCTCGTTGAAAACCCCTGCGTGTATGCCAAGCTCATTTCGGATGCGATTCGGATGCCCAGTCAACAATTCTAATACCCATCCTTCGCCAGAAAGGATTGAAGTGTGGTACGGTTCGGGATCCTTCCGGGGGGAGGGAAGTGAAGTGATGATGCCAAACACAGCACAAATGACAATGTTGAGAAGGAGCACAAGGTGCTGGATGAGCCGGTGTCGCTGCTCAGGTCGAAGGACGATCATGGTCACTAGGTGAGATCGTGACTGCGTCTCAGACAGAGTACCATTTCGGAGCTGTGGCCACGGCAATTACGGAATGTCAACAGGCGGAACTTGTAGCCAGCCTCGCTAAGTTATAGCCGGTCTAACCACAATACCTAGCACGCATCCGAACTGGCTCTAAGGTTTTTAGACGACATTTGATCATCGATCAGAAAAGTCTAACTTTATGATCCAGACAATCGTGCTCTTCGTACTCCGACCCTTCGGCATGATGTGTATAGGCCCCCAAACACCCCTTCGGCCGAAGCATTTTAGGTAGCACTTACTAGTACATACACCACATCCTTGTGCCAACGACGCTACGAGCACGTTTGACAACAATCGGTCATCAAGTCTGGAGTCCAACAGTCCCCGGGTGAAACCGTCAGGCGTTTCAGCCTTTTGCACTACGTGTTACTTCAAGTCCGAAGGAAAACAACATTACCTGCATGGGAATGACGTGCACCTGTCTTCACAAACAACTCGGTCCTGTCCAATGTGTGGTCGACTGCAACGAGAATGGTCCTTGTCCTCTCTCACAAAAATGGTGTAGATGTTTGTGTTTCGCGGGACTAGTGTGCGTCATCATATCGTACCCTTTCGAATTTTTTGTTGATGTAGTTTTCAAAAAGAGATGTTGTTGCACGACTTCCCCGATGGAATGTCGAATGATCGTGGCGGACGTGAATTACCACAGGCCCACGTCACTAGTGATCATCGGGGTCGTGTCAGATTGGCCTCGCCGATGACCAATTTCAGTAAATGCTTCCTGCTGCCGTTCCGTTTTGTCGGTCCGGCTGCATGCTTCCTTTCTTGCCCATCATATGTCCTTAGACAAGGATTTGGTTTGTTGAACCATGAGGCGACTTCTGGTACTAGACCTTTAATTGGTCATTATCTTCACTGGAATACATACCATTCATGCGGAATGCGACCCATCATTGGTACGAGGAAGGGAGAAAAGGATAGTGAAGAGTTGGTATCTCCAACAGAGAAACCTTTGAGTGGTAGTGACACATCCGACTGTAGGATTGAGTTACGACTAGAAATACACGACGAGCAAAACAAGGTCTGAGGATCCAACAGCTACTGGTAAATGTCCAGGGCGTTGAATTCAAAGTATGCATTCGCGAACGCGAATGGATTGTTGTTCACGTAATCTGACCGACGAATGAGTTCTGGTTCAAAACAAAGGTCGGTTTCATGGAGCTTACCGACACAGGTCGAGGGACATCCATCTGAGGAGTAAACAGCACCGGCCCAATCTCCGCCTGCAAAGATAGGAATAAACCGTCTATTCGTGGTGCATGCCACACAGAACGAATACGGCGCTACGCACAAAAGGTCAGATTGATGATAATATTCATGGGTCCGAAGTGAGACGAGAAATCGCAATCCGTGTTCGGGAAGAAAGCCGCCGGCGTTCCCTGACTAGAGTTTTGGTGATTTCACTCAAAGATCAGGAAGAATCAATTACCCAACTGCTGGTATCGACAGTACCCCCAGGATACATTACTTGGGAAGGAATGGAGGAACTTCCGCGTTCCCAAAACCATATCGCGATGGAAGTCGAGCTCCGCTCGATCGCATACCTAGTCAGAAGGAACCTCGATCGACAACTCTATGAACATGTGAGGAAACTCACCAGCCACCACCGACGTTGTTAAAGTTTGGCCCAAAGCTGTTATTATCAGCTAAATGGACACCACATCCGGCATTGCCGGTGGTGTAGACATTACAGTCATTCCCAGCACTCGTTCTGAAACAGATGAAGATGTGAACCCCGCAAGTGGTTTGGGAACAGTGCGAAGAGCATACCCGGTCATCCGTCGAGATGCTGGCATGGCGCAATCTGCCAGGAGATAAGAAGTGGGATAGTTTATTACTGAGGCACTTACTTGCACTCGTGTGCAGTGTTGACTGATTGGGGATCTTATTGTTGACACCCTCAACAATATCAATTTCTCCCTGACAGCAAGTGACTGTTAGACCATCGATGATCGTCATGTAATGACCCTCACATTATTCGGCCAGTTAGCACCGAGTTCCTGGGATCTGTGTTAAGTACGTGGTGAAAGTTCAAGATTCAAAAACAAACGCACCCTAGATACAATCAAGGACATGCATGGACGGTGTCAGCGTACGTCTCACTGTAAAGCACTGAACGAACCCTGATGGATACATGAGCATCCCGTAATTCTAAGCTATACTGATAACTTACAAATAGCTGGCCATGTTCCACAACCCTCAGGCATGTGGCCAATATCGAAACTAATGTCCTTCAACGAGGGGAAAGAGCAACAATCGTCGTTACACCTACATGGCAACGTGAGTACTGTATTGATTGTTCGACATTAGCCTGAAGGAGTTTCGACCTGGACCGGAAGAACTGAGAACGGTTGTATCGTCTGCACGCAGAGTGACGGTGTTCCCAAAAACCGAATACAAGCCGGCCGATTGTGCCTTCGACTGACTGAGATAGTTCCTGCCTCGTATCGTCAGACAGATACATCAGTGAGGGGGAAGAATAAGCCACGAACACTCGTCCGTGTGTGGGATCTGCAATCGACTGCCACGAGAAGGCATCGAGGAATGATTGGCCAGAGAGACTGGCGGTCCTCGAATACGTTGCGGCTTCTGCGTATCCTGAGACTGCAAGTACGACAAAGGCAAGGAATGAAGATTTCATCGTCGAAGAGATAAACAGGGTTGTGTCGTGTTCCGGCGGCGGAGCGTCCTCTTATGCGGAGCAGCAAAACCCCCCGGACGCAAAATTAGGCGTTCACCATATAGACCGAAACTCACGAGACCACGGTTTCCTGCTAAGTCGACTGAAGAATCATTGCCAGCAAGACCTGTGAAGGAAAAAAAAAAAAAGGAATAGACCCGGAAGTGTGTGTTTGTCCGTTGCGCTGCCATAATCACGAACAAGGGATGGTGTCGTTCATTTCCATATCGGGGACGACGGAGTATGGAGAACTTAGCCGGAGTGCCTGGGCTGGAGGACACGTGTGGAAGCCACAACCTCAGAGGTGTACCAAGAGGTAAAAAAGCTTGCACGTAGTCAAAAGGATCGAAGCTATAGGGCCTCAGGAAG
>JBBPJP010000592.1:0-18684 GCA_038088775.1 Boletus barrowsii | reverse complement strand
GACGGGAGTCCGACCTGCCGGGTAGGGCGTGAGCTGCGAGGGCGGGTGGGAACGCCTCGCAGGCGCATGTGCGCGGCAGTCGGGCTCGCGCGCTCCGGACCCAAGGGAAGTGAGCTGCGAGGCACCGGAATGAGAATGGAGGCAGGGTGCGCTGAAACAGGCGAGGACGAGCAGTGCGGGGAGGACGAGCGACGAGGTGGTGGCGCAAAGACAAGGCGCGCCGCCGCTCGCTCACTGCACCCGTGGTTTGGTTTAGTATCCGAATGGAATTTAGAACTCCGATTGAGGTGCATCCTCGTCATCGACGACGACGGCGACGCACAACAGATCGTGCGATCTCGCCGACGAGTATTTCCTGGACCCCATCATGGCAGAAGCCGTCGCGGTCCCACAGCACACCCTCTCAGAATCGGGCAGCGCGCGGACGATCGACATTTACGGCTGGGTTATCACCGCCTCAACCAACGCCATCTCCAACGCGTCCGAATGCGACGCGCTCCAAACTGCGCTCGGGTTTCCCCTACCGGAAATGACGTTTGGAAACAATTACTTGTCTCTCGAGCATCGTCCGTCGGGGTGGAAGTTGGTTCTCGATACCAAGGGGGCATTATCCGCCGTCAAAGGCGGTGAGCTCGAGGAGGGAGACGGGGGCGTCAAAGTCGGCTATGCGGACGCTTGGTTGAGGAGCCGGTAAGAATAAGACATGATCGTGTACACGTGCACATCGTCTCTGAGCGCGTTCTACCAGCACAGGCCCTGGTACGAACCTACCCCTTCCTACCACAGTCGCGGCCAAGCCATACGACTGGACGTACACGACGACCTATCCAGGACACCACCCTCACGCTGACGACGCATCCGATTCGACGATATGGACAGACGCTGATCCCGACAACCCCGCGCACACAGTCCCCCTCTCCGAACTCACCCGACCAGACCCCATCTTGTTCTATGCTGAAGTGCCCTTGTTTGAGGACGAACTACACGATAATGGATCGTCTCATCTTATCGTCAGAATAGTGAGTGTGCCCTGCTTGTCGCGTCTGCGTGGTCGCTCACGTGCGCGTACATACCGCACTTAGCGCGTCATGCCCACTTGTATCTTTATCCTTGCACGATTCACGTTACGCGTGGACAATGTCCTTTTTCGAATACACGACACACGGATATTTCATTCCTTCACGACGTCTAGCTTGCCGATCGTCGTGCGACAACTGAGCGGTTGGGAGGCACCTTACGATCGGGTGAAACGCGTATGTTGTACATATGTTGCTTGCGGATAAATCTCACTTGGGATCCCATAGCAACTGCCTAGACGCAACGACTTGACGCCTCTCACGGACGTCAATTTCATTGCAAAGGTTCTTACAGAAATGCCATGCGAAGCCAGTCAAAAGGTTGCCGCTGGCACCCGATGGAGGGGACTGAGGACAACGGTCCAAGTGTCGAAGTTAGAGTCTAGGGAGTGAGCTCCACCATATATGTACTAGTAGAGCAAGATGCAAACTACACCATCGACGACATGTAGCGCTACATCCCGTCATTGAGCAGTATCAGGGTTTCCGGAGGAGATCTTCCAGCATCTGCCTCACGTCGCCCGCCTTCAGCCTCCCTCCACTTAGTTGCATCACCTTTCCCATTATTCGATTCATGACTTTGGTATTCCCATCTCTCACTTTCTGAACTTCTTCAGGAAGCGCTTCGATGGCCTCTAAGCACCAATTCTTCAAGAGAGACCCGTCGTCGTCGGATATCGCCAGCAGACCCAACTCTCTTGCCAATATCGACGGAGAAGCTGTCGAACGTGAAGTAACCATGTGACGCAATAAGGCCTTCCCCGATTTCCCTAGAGATCACGCTTAGGCAACTTTGACGATACAAAACAACGATGCAAATACCTGTAATATTTCCATTCTGCACCATGTCCACCAACTCGCCCATGTGCTCCACCGAGACTGGATTGTCGCTAAACGTTTCCTTGCGAGCAGCGAGTTGACCAAGGAGTTCATGGATCATCCTAGCCCGTTCAGAACACGAGGGAGAATAGGGTGCTGGAACGCGTTACGTACCAATTCACGGCCGCCTTTGCGGAGCGTCCTTGGGCGAGGCAGTCAAAGTACTGGACGGCTCCTTTGGCAGGTTCACCATCAAAGCGGACTTCGCGTCCAGCGTCCACGGCCATGAGTACCTCTGCTTCCTGTTCAGTCAAACCCATGCTCATTAATCGCGCACGTGTCTCCCGAGGAAGCTCTGGCATGGACCTCCGAACACGATCAATGTACTCCTGGAAATCTAGAGTAAATGCATGATGCACGCAGCAATAAAGAAGTACAAACTGGAGATAGGAGAAGTGGCGGCAGATTGGGGTCCGGCATGTATCTATAATCTGGAGAGTCCTCTTTACTTCTTAGCTTGAACGTCTCCGCCTTGACCTCGTCGAACCCACGCGTCTCTTGAGGGATAGTTTGACCGCGTTCGAGGAGGTCGATATGACGGAAGACCTCAGATGCTAAGGAACCATATAACAAACTGCACTTGGGACGAGAACGAACAGAGACACACTGATGGCGATCATCATGAACTTGACACTATTGAGGTTCTTGATTTCGCATCGCGTCCCAAGGGGATGCCCATGCTTATTTACGGACACGTTCACATCGCATCTGAGCGATCCCTAAGGTACACCGTCAAGCGGGGTAGGGTACATGGACGATGTACGCACGAGCTCCATGCTGCCATCGCTAGCCCCTACAGCTCTCAGCATAGCCTGGAGGGTGCGAACATAATTGCCCGCCTCTTCCGGGGATCTAAAGCACAAACGGAACACCCTTTTTACAAAGCCCAACTTTCGATTCAATGCGCAACGGACCTCATATCTGGTTCAGAAACAATCTCCATCAATCCTGAACCTGTTCGATTGAGATCGACCTGAGTGATTCCGCGACGCGCATCAAATATCGACTTTGCGGTATCCTGAGAATAAAGGTGAGGTGAGAATACATATGGAACGCGTCGAGACACGTTGCAAACCTGCTCCAGCTGTATCTGGGTGATGCCAACTCGGAGGTTATCACACGAAGACGACAAATCCAAGTGACCCCCTTTCGCCAACGGCACTATCCAATACGTGTATAGGTGCCGCATATATGCGCACGAGGTAACGACGCATCACACTCACCATAGCGCTGTGTAATTTGATAGCCGGCAGGCAGATCGGAATAGAAGTAGTGTTTCCTGTCGAATGCCGAGCGAGGCTGGACTTGTGCGTTGAGTGCAATAGCAGTCCGAACGGCGAGTTCGACGCATTTAGGGTTCAATGTCTGCGTTTCTGTGTAAGATGTGATGGACGAGACGCGTGCGCGTTGCTTACTGGAAGCGTCCCTGGCAATGCAGCATCATAACAGGTGACAAACGAATTGGGTTTTTCCCCGGGGTTGGAAGTGAGCGCGTCTACGTGTCGAGCGAGGTATTAACAGAAAGAAATCTTGTTGGGTAGACTTGGTACGGACCAGAAAACAGTTTTCTGCGTGACTTGATCTGAGCATGGACCTCGATGCCCACGACGACCTCCCAACCAAGCCATCGTTTGTCCTCGCGCACTGCACGTTCGCTATGTAGACGTTTGAACCGGAGCGGTCGCCAGAGTTGTTGCGGTTGTCGTGCTCGACGGGCAATCATCAGGGAGAGTTTCCTTTCTTGGATAAGTGATATTTTTGTCTTCCAAGTCCCATTTTGGACATTGCATCCAAAATACCACGATATATGTATTACACCGTCATTTGCGCACTTGCAAGTCAGATGTATCGAAGACGGAAGAGCTGTACGCCATGGCTCTCGTGCATTGCACGTTCACCGTGTAGATGTTTGAATCTTGCACAAGTAATATTTTCTGTCTGACAAGTCCCGTTTTATTAGGGCCGAAGCGAGTCACCAGACTTCAACGAATCAAGCGACACCGGTGTGTAGTGGAGAGGGTCTATACTTGGCGTCTTTCGCGGGGACTCTATTAAACCGGTGGTCATCTGACACCGACTTGGCCATTTGAATGAGGGCGTTTACCCGGTATGTTGACGTGCCTGTGAGTTTGATGCTTTTAGTAGACTCCAGTACTCTCAATTATGAGCCGTCCTGTCAGGAACTCGCTATTTCTATTGGTGCAATGCGTTCTAAAGGCGTCTTTTCCTCCTCCCTTGCGTCTCGGAAGAAAACAACCAGAAAACATACGAACTGGTTATCTGAACTCACCCTGGATCAAACTACCTTTCGTCCCGAGATCTGGCAAGTCATTTGTCAGGATGTCGCCGAGACAGACATGTCCACGGACACGGAAGACAACGACCACGAGTCCATCCTCCCCGTCTACGAACCGTACGAACCACCAAGCCGGCTCAGTCTGAGTACGACGGGGTCAGGGATGGGCACAATGTAAGGGCCATTGGTGCTTTCGTCTCGCTTCTGATGCATTCTTGTCTCCACGTACGGCGATAGGTCTCTCAGTGGTGGATTACCTTTGGAGCTGCCGTCATCTTCAACTTTACAGTCGGTATCCTTTTATTTCATATAAATGTCAGCCAGCTCATAGTACTTCCTCCGAACTTCAAGTTTCCCCCGTTCGTTTCTTCAGATGGAACCTCATGAGACGTTCATGTACACCTATGATCTCTTTGCAAGCGATACTCACGCGCAGATCTTCATCCTGTGAGCCTCCTTGTCATTCATGTTGAACCAGTCACTCACTGATTTTAGAGTCGAGTCAGAGCCAGACCAGCCAAACCACCACACCTTCTCCTTATCCATGAAAATCGGCCAAGTCGAACGTGCCCTCTGTACACCCGTGACTATGAAGCTTTCTGTGGACCCCCGCAAATTAGACTTTGTCGTCTTGTAAGTAATGCTCGCCCCTTTCCCTCCCACTCACACACGTCTGATCTCGTCCAAACTAGTGTGTTCCCTCCAAGAACAAGCCTCCCCACAGGTTGTCTCTACCACCTTCGCGCCTGGCTGCGCACGGGGGGTGTCGACCACCGCATGTTTGCCGAAAAAGAGCTCTGGTTCGGCAAAGACCCCGACTTTCACTCCATCGCCGAGGCCTCCATTGCGCGCCTCCTCAACGCGACGCAAGACATGTCGATCTACAGATGCATGGTCGGACACGCACATGTTAGCTTCATTCTCAGGTCTCGTTCCCCTTTCCTCGTTCCCTCCCCCTCTCGAGTTGACTTTCCCCTATGACACAGATGGACATTCGTCGAACATGGGACGTACGCGCTCTCGCTCGACTACGAAGCCGGCGGAGCGGGCAGAACGCTCTTCGACAACTACCAACTGAGGCTCTACTGCGACCTCCGATTAGTCTCTTTTGTGATCTAGCAAGTGCTCTCCACTCGATCGTCAGGGACCCCGTACTGATACCAATGCTCACTTGCCCTCCGCTTCCTCTGCTCCTCTTCACTCCCTTGCCAAACGACCAGCACGATCCCCATCTCTTCATCTCCCCCCGGGGCAAGCCACCGCCTCCGCGTCTGGCTCCGTACACCCCCCTCCCTCTCCTCCGACCTCTCCATCGCCACCCCGGACGCCTACGTCTACCAACGTCTCTGGAAATCAGACGACTTCAAGATCGGCGCTCACCTCGCCTTTGAATCCGTCCATCAAATCGTACTCGCAACGCCTGGTCCGCCTGGTCCTCCGAGGTCGACGTCCGAGTCTGGCTCTGGCTCTGGCTTCGGAGATGAGGCGGACGAACCGCCGGGGTTTGATCCCATGGCGATGTTGATGCGCACGGCGATGGAGATGGGAACGGAAGCGGCCATGACGACGACGACGTCGGCGGGAATGGGGATGGGGATGGGTACGGCGTTCGCCCCAAATCGGAGGGTGTCTCGCCTCGCAGCCCCCAACGTGAACGTCAGCGACGGTGGCACCACCACCGACGATTCCGGGGAGGCTGTCGACGATCGCTAGACCGCCCGTCGCGTGTTACTTTTAGGCGACCATATTGGATTTGTTCGATTCTGATGATATTTACATGCGCTTATCGATGATTCTTTGTTACCACCTGGCACTCCCTAACCCTTGCTCCTTGTGAACGGTCACTCGACAATATCCGCAGAAAAATATGTATTTATAGTTGATGCGTAAATTACGATACAGGTTTTGTTTTCGTCTTGGCTATTGGAAAAAAAAAGTTATGGGGGTGGACCACGAAACGCCATCGTACAAGGATGATATTGTGTGTTTGTGTGTGGTGTGATTCAGGAGCATTCGAGACGAATGCCAGACGATGAAAAAGAAGCGTTAGAAGGAACAAGATAAACGAAACCAAGCAGAACAAAAAGAAAAAGAGTGAGTCTAGAAGGGGCATAAAAACTATGGCAAGGAGGACGCTGAACCGTCCAGCTGAACGCCCTATCGCCTAGTTGTACCCATGTTTGAAGTCGCAGCGTGCACACACAAGTCCATGTAATGCCTCGTTTTTAGAGGGAGATGCCTGTGGAGAGAAGAATGAATAAATCCATAGAAAGGGAACAGAGCAACAGCCAAAGAATGTATGCGTCGACGAGTGGTGTATGGGCCAAATCTCGAAAGTGCCACGATTCCGAAACCAGCAAATGGGCCAACGGTCGATAAGGGAGGTCTTGAGAGGAAGTGTTCCCGTAAACGTGCACTTGCGAGAGCCCATGGCCAGGACTACCTGTGGCGCGGTTTCTATTGGGCTGCAACAGCGCCCGCAGCTAAAGCCACGTTGTCATGCAACGGGAGCTGAGGCGTCTTGATTATCCTTTCAGTCGGTGGAGGAACGAATTCTTCTAGACTTTGCGGAGCCGGTGCCGAGCTGAGCGACAACCCCGGAATTCCGCCCTCTTCTTCGTCTTTCGTCGCGGCGGTAACTGGCATCTCAGACCTGCTAGACACGCGATGCTGCGGGGTCAGCATTAGCCCAGCGAGAGGTGGGACACGGACCGTCGCTTCTTGTTCGGCATGTCGGGAGATGTGTGGTTCGACTTGCCCGGTCCCTTCACGTCGTACGGTAAGTGGTGATTAAAATAATAATCGAAAGCAAATGGAATGAAAAGGCATAATATCCAACACGCACTTTGCCTGTTTTAGGCCGCTTCAACGCTTGTCTTGGTTGTCGTTCACCTTCGTCGAAGACGTAATCCGGTAATGCAGAACTGTACGAAAAGCTTGTATGAAGAAGACGCATCCTATACGACCTCTTATACTGAGATACCTTTTGATGTTCCGAACGAAGATGCCCATTTGAGATTCGTCGTACTTCTCCCACATCTTGACTAGCTTTGTGAATTCTGTGGTGGGGTATGATATATCCAGTTTTCTTGGACCGACCGAACCCACTTGGAGGAAAATCGAGATACATCAGAGTCGTGTCCTGATACACCTGATGGAATCGCAAGCGTACTTGGTTTGGGCTCGACGAGGAGGCCAATGTAGAACGTCGTCGAGTGAACAGTGCTGGCATCCTCGATCCCTTCGATGTCAGCCTTCGTGCGCTTTGCGATCACGTCGGACATTTGCCCTTGTGCTACTTGACACACTTCCTCTCGCGACATACAGTGGGACACTTGCTCAAAACCTTTAATGAATGGATGGGCCAAGATGAGAGAGTCGACATATTCAAGTTTCATAACGAGCTGCCGTATTCGTGACTCAACAGTTCCTGCCCTGGGTGCAGTTTGCAGATTGTGTGTGGACTAAACATCAATCTGACACTACTTACCATTTGATTTGCATTTCGGATTCACCAGTGGATGCAATAACTTGCAGGTAATATCGATACTTGTGGAAGAAATCGTGCTTTGCAAAAAGTTCACTCCAACTTGCAGTCCCGACGATGACTCGATCCACAATGTCGGCACCTTGAGACGTTGAATTAAACACGACGGAAAGATGAAAAAAAAGTTCGCAACACCTTTCTTAAACTCTTCCGTGACAATCATTTGTGTCGAGGCTGTAACGTTATGAGTAGCACACATCGCAGGATACGCAGGTGTGATGATGGGCATTCGATGTGACCGATCTGCGGGGTACAACTGCACAACGTCAATCCACTCTCAATTATGAAAGAACTACCTAAAAGCGCACTTTTGGATTCCATACTCGGACCTGTAAAGGCCCTTCTTCGATTTGCTTCAAAAGGACAGGCTGTGGCCAAGACCTGTCTGCTGTCAGATCGTCTGGACGGACAGTATGTTGAAAGACGGCGTACCACTGATACATGATAATAAAGAACCTGCTGACTATTGCGCCAGCAATCGCATTTGGATATAGTTGGCATACTCGAGCAACGAGTATGGCCCAGGCAACGCCACCAAAGAACCCGTTCACGTTCGAGTAGATGGCTCTTCCTAAGAAACGTTGTGAGTGACGTAAACAAGTACGAATTGGCACGCACGTTGGGCCCAGAGTTTGATGCACCGTAACGAGTCCCGATAAACCTGGACATTAGGTACCAATCGCAAGATCTCGTCGTTCACCCTCGAACCTGGACCCCATTTAGTCTGAGTTCAAGATGCCACGTCGACGGGGTACTCCACCGTTAAGACTCCGCACGCATCGCTCATCCAAGTTCCGCAGTAGATTGTCGTCCTTTAATGATAGGTCATCGGGTATGGATGATAGGGCTAACCGTGCCATCAAGAAATCCAGAGGAATACCAGATATCTTTGTTTTTATGATAGGGACATACGCATCGGGAACACCCTGGGATAGTTCACTTGGCCCAAAGATCGGGAGTACAATCAAGGATGCCACTCACCGAGACCTCCGTCACACCCTCCAGTTCACGAAGCATGCCATCGAACACGTCGAAGAAATCCTCGCGAGATACATGTTTTGGGACTACACACAGGGTATCGATATCGGAACCAGGACCGTGCACACCCAAGCGATATGAACCAAAAGTGAAAATCTTGCCACCAGCTGCGTTCGCAGCTGTTTCTGATAGGCCACGTGTCAGAGAGACTTGGTACACAAACTTTTTGACGAGAGCGGCGACGCGGCCAAGAACTTCTTCCCTGCAAAGGTCATGTCGATCTCAGCACGTAATGTCGCGGCCCACGATGAGGGTCCCGCAGAGAGAGCATTGAAATTTGGGGAAATCTCGATCGTACCTCGTTCGAGCTTCTTCTACGCTTTCAAAGGTTTTCTGATTCCGTAGTTCTTCCATGAGCGTCTCCGTGACCTCCTTCTCTCGTTCGGTGGATTCGGCAGTTGAAATGGGAGCTGTTACACCGAGATACCTGGACGACCCGCTGCGTTAGCTGCGAAAACGAGACAAACGCAAGCTGGAGATTCTTTACCCTTTCTCAGTTGTCATTTTGATGCGAGAAATGTGAGGACTTGAACTGAACTTGTGTGTGGGTGCGAATGCAGGGCGGTAGTGGTCGACAAGTCAGGTGGGATTCGGCCAAGAACGAGTTGTCCGCCACCGAATTTTGCTTAGTCACCACTGCACCTGAGACAGTCAGTGGTCATGACACCTTTGACCAGCACAGAAGCCGTCGATAGACACCTTTATGGGCTTTACAAAGATTGTAAGTTGACACGAGGAGTGTCATTGACCTGATCAACTGAAATTTCTACTGAAGGGTACCCATTTTCATGACGCCGACTGTCATGGCTGTAATATCACCTGCACGGGATTCGCCCGAGTTTCCTCTGTCATTCGTGTTCCACACCACTTGAACATGACAACCCGATGCGATGACACGAGCACCGCCTAACTACGCCGGTCAAGCCGGACTAAATACTCACCGAGGAACTGCAGATCGCCTCGATGTGCCTTGCTGAGAGGTTCTGATAGGATGCGGAAGGTTCAACTTCAATATTCCAGAGTAGACTAGCAGCGAGACTCAGTGTGAATAGTACTTGGTGCTGGGCGAGAAACAAAGAAATGAAAGTAACGTATAATAATCTACCTCGAACACGAGTCCCGGGAGTCTATGATGCTAGTGGAATCGCAACCTGGGAGACAGCCATCAACTTGGCCCGTTTAATGCCTTCTTGCTTCCGCTTCTCATCTCCGTCTCTGTCATCTGATTCATGTCCAGTATCCAAACCATGCACGCGTTTCGTCTCCGTCTCCGAAGTATTTCTCGTGGTCGAAGATGATATGCGGAAATACGGTTGGGCAAGCCAGTGCGGGAGGATCTTCAGCCCGGTCATAGGTTCTAGCCTGATCAGCTCCTCCGTGGGTTGACCCTCTGCCTCCTTGGCATCACGCTATGATCGGGTTTACACCCAAGGATCATAGTGAGAAAAAGCACATTAAAGGGGGAAAAAGTATCAGCCATGCAAAGATCCCATGCACGTAACCAAGACAATGTGCTCACATCCATCCGTTGCTTCATCTCTCTCACTACTTCCACATACCGTTCCACCGATCGCAGACCCCGAATCTTGCTTAGCTCGTCCCGCAGATCGGTCTCGCGCGCAAGGGCAGGTCGTAGCAACTTAAATAAGTGGCCTTTGACCGCACTCAGGGACGTGGGCGTCTTCAGACCTTGCACAATCTCCAGGTACTCAAGTGCTAGGTCTGCATGCGGAGGGTGGAGCCCTGCATCGAACGTGCGTTTCGTTTCTGAAACGAGTCGCTCCACATCGGTATTAACACTTGTACCTGCTCGGGCAAACAACGCCGGGTTGTACAATTGCCCTTCCGCCGACATCACTGCGTCCGCGCCAGTCTCTGCCAAACACCGCTCGATGTCAGAATGGTAAAGGACATTGCCGTTCGCAAAGACGGGCACAGAAACGGCCTCCTTGACGGCACGTATCTTGACCCAATCTGCTAATCCGGCGTTTTGGCCACGTTGCTCACGTAGCCGGCCGTGGCAGGTGAGTATTTGTGCACCCGCGCGTTCGAGCATGCGTGCATACTCGACCGTTTTTTCGATGGTGGGAAACACACGGAACTTGGCAGTGACTGGCACTTTGAGCTCCCGATGAAGGGTATTGACTTTCGACACGTATAAAATGACGTTAAAATGACAAGTATGGGAGGGGAATGACGAAGACTTGACTTACTGAGCTTGTATATCAGGTCCCAGTCTTCCATTAGAAACGCCCCATAGTGTCCGGATCGCGCGATCTCCTGTGGACATCCCAGGTTCAGGTCGATCGCATCACAGTGGTCTTGGAGTGCCCGTGCAGACTCGAGGAGTTGCTCGGGATCGTTGGCGCAGAATTGAATTATAAGAGGACGGTCGCCCGGCCCTCCTTCCTCGCCATGGGAAAGATCAAAAAATTTATCTCGGTGTCCCTTCTTTCCTTTATTGAGGTGGAACATCTAGGTGTAGGCCAACGATAGCACATTGCGCATCAAGCACGGCATGATGTCAGTGGATAAATCCGCCTCAAAGCGACACCAATTTCACCTTGGCATTGATCATCGGGGTATAGACGAGCTGCAATTAAAGTCTGTATAACGAAATGAAAGAGGCGAATGTGAGCTGACCTGTGCACCATACCGGCGTGCCAAGATTCTCCATGGCTACTTCACCGTCGACACACAAAGAGACCGAGTTTCATCATGCCAATTAGCCTTCCAATACAGAACATTGTCACACGCGAAACGTACCAGCTCGCTCTGGTCGACCATGGGTGCGACGACATACTTTGGACTACAGAGAACGGCCCTGTAAAAGTCGTACCCTTGAAGTTTTGGGGGTGACGGTCCTGGTCTCGAGATCTGCGGTGATCCCGACGGCGGTGGGAGTATGGATTGTGCTTCTGACTCGACCGCGACCGTTGCCATGTCGCAGAAAGGCCGTCCGAGTCGTACACGGAGTATGGCAGTGGGGAGCGCACTAGTGAGATTGCAAGACCGAGTGATGCATTGCAAACTGACAATTCGTGTCGGATATGAAGTGCACATCCGAGCATCAAGAGAAACAACCGTACACAACCGTGATTGCCACGTCACACGTATAGGAAAATCAAACTTGCACCGTCACCGCCAGCAAATCGGTCGCTTTCGGCAAAAGAATCGCTACCCAAGTAGTGGTAAGCGACTTGATGTTACAATTAGAACTGCCCCGGTTACTGACTTCGCGAAGGCTTTATCTCGATGATGAACAGCCGATAGAACCACAAATCAGCAGGTGCCAGGCGGCGTTACCTGAGAAGAGGAAGACGAGGCAGTACAACCTGTGGTGTGCTTTACAAGAAGGCAGCATCCGAGTCTGGAAGGTCCTCCTCACAGCCTACCCAAGCGACTTGGCATTGAGGGCCGCCGTAGTACTACGCTACGCAAGGGACTGCCCCAAGGAAGGACTTGGCGAAAATGCGAAGTTTTGATAATCAACCGTCGATAGGACTTCCGCTTCCTGGTGGACCAAAACACGCTCTATCCGAGTCTCGGTACAGATGCTGTATACCCTGGTATTTTCGCGTACACAGCGAGCCACAATCCCAAGTTTTGATTGTCGTCACCCTGGACCACCTTGTTCCGCATCAGGATTAAATTAAATCCGGTTCATCACCTACTCCACTCGCCATATGGCCCATCGCCACCATGTACGTCTGTCGTCTGTAGGTTATGCGTACATCCATCAAGGTTTATCCCCTTTCGCTCACACGACGCGAACCGTTAACGAGGTCACCGACTCTCTTACAAGGAGTTATCTAGGAGTGTCCTGGATGCGACACGAAACAAATGATGAAGAGTAAACAACATAATAATGTTTCCGTAACGCGGACTAAACCCAAAATTTTGTTCAGCCATGCAGGGTTGCAAAAACTATGGTACAAATGCAACACCACAACGATCCTACAGTCTAGGAAACACAAAATGTGTGTTCATAAATGTCTGAAAGTGTAACAGAGATAAAATAGAGATTTGGATGAACAAAGAGTGCATTACCCAGAAAAAGATTTTATAAAGCAAAGATCCGATGCCAGAGCACAAATGCATGTGATGAACTAAGCAGACACCAACTTGTGTTCCTCGGTCTGCCGGAAATAGCCCCTGGAATCACGCGGGTGTCTAGGGTATACCCTCGCCGCCTGCGAGTGTTTCAGAGCCCATCTCCGGAGGAGCCATGTGATGAGCGCCACAAGGAGCACAGCTCCGATGGCACCAACGACGATACCTGCTGTCGTACCACCGGACGAGTGACTCGAACTCGTCGTAGAAGGACTGCTCGACGAAGAGCTGGAATTAGGACTCCCCCCAAACGGCCAGTAATTGCCGCCATTAGGAGGTAGAACGCAAGTGAGGCCGTCACCATCCGAAACAGATGTAAAGTCGATTTGTGTCGTGGACTTTTTTACGTTGTTGAAGTCGACCACGAAAGCAGCGGGAGATGGGACAGCGTTTGTGGTGCTACAATTTGGGCCTCTTGCACCGATGAATGACGTGTTGCCGATGAGGACGTTGTTCTCCACGGTGAAGTTGGTGGCAGATGTCATTGCCACGCCATAGCTAAACGCCCCAGTTAGCTGGTTCTCGTACACTCTCCCACCAGTGCTGACATTGTTGCCGTACTGGTCGCCGAACCAGGTATGAGGGCCGATAGCGACACCGATCCTGGATGGACCGACTGAGATGAAACATCCAGAGTGGCAAAGAAGTAGACTTACTTGATAACGACATCATTGTTGTTAGTTCCTTTCGTTTCAGATCCTTGGGGGGGCTGAGAAGCGAAGCCACCAGCTATAAGGTTGTTGGTAACTACGACATCATCGTAGTTCCCATCAAATGGTTCGACGTCTACCAAGTTAATACCTCCCAGTAGGGTGTGCTGCAGGATGACCAGGTTAAGACTGCCAGGTATAAAATAATATGAACGGCGTACTGTTTCCACCCAAATCGTATTGTTCTCCACACGAGAACCTGGAGACCCAAAGAGCACAATACCCCCGTCCGTGGGATTATTGACCATGTTATTTATTACTAGACTGTTGCGACACGCAACGCTGATACCATCCGCCCATTGTTTATATTGGTCGGATCCTGCTGGGCCAATATCGTTGTTTTGGATAGTAGCGTTGGTGCACTGAAGGGTCCCTTGTGCCACATGAAGACATGACCAACCCCGTGGATCGAATGAGTGAACGTATTCGACGAGCTGGTTGGCGTTGTCACCACCCATTTCGATATTTGCACCTCCGAATACCGGTGGTCCGCCAAGACGCGTGCCATTGATCTGCGCGACAGGTCAGGAAGCAAGCAAAAAAAATGAACGTTGGATCTCTGCACCTGCACATTGCGTAGTTTGACGCCATCGCAGCTGGTGCATGTCCCGTCGACGGCGGTAGTGTGACCTGTCCCGTTTACCACTTGGCCATGAACAACTAGCGTTGCTCTAGTAGAGTCCGTTGGATAACCGACGGTGCTGATTTCTTGGTTTGGCGCTGTGAAGACAAGTGGAGCAGTGATAAGGTATTGCTGGCTGGGACAAAGTCTGAGGGTATAGCCTGGACCAGAAGAGCTGAGAAGGGTATTCAAACGGTTGGTTAGGGTATTTGCAGGGCTGGAGGACACGCAGCTCGATGCCTTTGCGTCATTGGATCTGCAGGGGGACGAGTCAGGGCGCGAATGTCTCATGGAAGCCAGCGCATTTACCTATGAAGGTAAGGGACATGCATGGTCGTGAAGTACAAGACTGGAGACAGGAAGAAAGAAGGAAGAAGGAAGAAAGGAACGTCTACTAGGGCTGGTTGAGGGGACTAAGATAATAAACGCTTGCCAGCACGCTTAGCTTGTCATAATAAGCTGTCAGCTTCTCTTCGCTTGGCCGTGGCGCCGGATGTTTCCGGTGCGAAGCGACTCGGCAACTAAACATTATTTAAAGATCGCTTTGGACCTACAAACAACAGCAAAGAAATTACATAATATGTTGTTTGCTCCAACATCACGTGATCTGATCTCAACTACAGCTTTGCTTTGCTGCAGGTGTGTAGGCGATGGGTAAGATGGGTATCCAAGCACTTCTGCATGGTCGCTGACGAGTTGCAGAGTCTTCCGTGGCCAAGCAGCTCGTCGACAAGATTTATGAAAAGCGAAAAGCCGCAGCGCTCGAACTAGAAAAGTAATACTACCCTTGTGTTTCGCGTCCGCGCACTCAGTCACCACTGCGCAGGCAGATTCGCGACTGTCATCAACAAGGAGACCATCGTCGTATCAACCAGATCATTGACCAGCTCGTAGACATGTTCAGCCATGCGTCCAACCCACTCCACATCCGAAACGGTGGTTTGATCGGTCTTGCTGGAACTGCCATCGCCTTAGGCGTCGACGTCGCCCCATACATGGACAAGTTTATCGAGCCCGTCCTCGATTGTTTCACCGACCCGGAGAACAGGATAAGATACTTCTCTGCCGAGTGCTTATACAACATCGCCAAGGTCTCCAAGGGCGAGGTTCTCGTCTACTTCAATCCCATCTTTGATGCACTCAGCAAGGTACTCCATCTATTGCTTTCTCATTGCTGTTTGGGACTGAGGCACCTTAGCTTGCTGCGGACTCTGAACTGTCCGTCAAGAATGGCGCAGAGCTCCTTGACCGCCTTTTGAAGGATATTGTTGCAGAAACCGCTTCTGTGTACATACCGCAATACCCAGAGACGGAGAAAATACGCAGTCAATTCGAATCTCAGGAACAGAGTATACTTGTACCATATCCTGACGATAATGGCAACCAATCCCCCAAGAAGGCATTTTCGCTTGCCCGATTTATCCCTCTTCTTCAAGAGCGCATATACGTTATCAGTCCGTTCACTCGGAGCTACCTCGTATCTTGGATCACTGTTCTCGACTCGGTACCGGAACTTGAACTCGTCTCTTATCTTCCCGATTTCCTCGATGGCCTTTTGTCAGTCCCTCCTAAGCCGGTATCCCCTACCACTGAAATGATTCATCCAGGAAGTATCTTTCCGACCCTACTGAGGATGTTCGCGTCGCTACGGAAAACCTTTTGGCAGACTTCCTTCGTGAGATACGTGACATCAGCACCCTTCGTCACCGTCAGGAAGATACTGCGGAACAGTCGGAACAACGTCGAGCAGATGAAAAGCTTCCTGATATCTCATTATCTCATTCAGAACGTGCTCTTTTTATCCATGAGAGCGAAATCACACATGATCACGACGGCGAAGCGAGCGAGCCAAAATCAGAAAAGGACAACCGAAGTACTGGAGGTGGGCCCCTATCAATTTGAATCTACTCTACTCACGAGTTGTAGCATGGGTACCTGGTCAAGGAGTTCGCATAGATTATGCAGCGATAATTGAAATCTTGATTCAGCAACTGGACGGACAACGTTAGCCGCATTCACACGCACGATCTTCTGGCGCTACGCTCACCCTTCAACAGATGACGAAATCCAGCAGTCTACGGCTCTAAGGTGGCTGGCAGAGTTCTTGGGCTTCGCACAAGAAGTGATGCTACCCTTTACGCCACGTCTTATTCCGGCGATCCTACCCAACCTTGCACATCACGTTCCCATGATCCAGTCCGCAGCCATACGAACAAACAAGCTCCTCACCAAAGTTATCCAAGACCTACCTTATCCTGTAGACAAAACATCTCGGCAATCAACAATAGAGAAGACACCCTCTTCGCGTCCATTTACCGGTTCACCAACTCCCACCCCAGCAGTGCTCCCGTCTCGTCAAACGACCCTTCAACCAGGGCCCCAAAGAGATGCATCCTCTCCTGAGTCTATGATGGATGGTCAACCTTCCACTGCATCTGACAAAACAACCGCTCCTCAGGTCCAGAAATCCCGTTCTGGTACTACTATGCCCGTTACGTCGGAGATACCAAGCCGACCGCAATCCAGGACGTCTTCGGTCAGTACATCTGGTCCACCCCCACCTGCGGCAATTGCACCGACACTACCGTCACCTGTCCAAGAAGAGAAAGATGAAGATGAAGACGTCTTTGATTATGTAGCGACTGTGAACGGACTGACAGTACAATTCTTGAGCGAACATGAACAGACCCGGGTAGCGGCGTTACAGTGGCTTATCATGCTGCATCAGAAGGCACCAAAGAAGGTATGCGGTTATGAATGACCGAACGGCTATCTTAGCTCACTTTACGTGAGATTTTGGCCATGGAAGACGGTACCTTCCCTGCATTGCTCAAAACGTTGTCAGACCCTTCTGAAGAGGTTTGGTGATATGCATTGTTCTATTTCAGTCACGTGAAGGTTTTGCTTTCCAGGTGATCAAGCATGATCTGCAACTTCTTGCACAAATATCGTCTAGCTCGGAGGAGAGCTACTTCCGTGTTTTCATGATGAATCTTCTGGAGCTATTTAGCACAGACAGAAAACTGCTAGAAGCGCGAGGAAGCTTGATCATCCGGCAACTCTGCCTGAATCTTAATACCGAACGGATATACCGTACGTTTGCAGAGATTCTAGAAAAGGAAGAGGTACTGCCTCTTTTATCCTTTGGTCTCGTGTTCTGATAGGTGACAGGATTTGGAGTTTGCAAGCGATATCGTCCAGAAGCTAAACACGATCCTTGTTACCTCACCAGAACTTGCCGAGTTCAGGAAACGACTGAAAAGTTTAGAAACGCGGGTGCGTGTCTTTGGCCGTTTAGGTGACTAACGCTGATTAGATTCACATTCTCCAGCAAGACGGGCAAGCGCTATTCACAACACTTTATCGGTCATGGTGTCACAACGCAGTTTCTGTATTCTCACTCTGTTTATTGGCACAAGCGTATGAACATGCCTCCAACCTTTTATCAATATTGTACGACGATCCCGTCTCCATGTCGTTTTTTAAAGCATACTCACTGTTGCACAGTGCCGATCTCGAAATGACTGTGGCTATGCTGGTGCAAATCGATAAACTTGTCCAGCTAATCGAGTCTCCAGTGTTCACATGTAATGTCTTCTCCTTTCTATGACCAGCATTTTCTGACACACTGAACTGAAGACCTCCGTCTTCAACTCCTCGAACCTGAACGATATCCTTACTTGTTCAAGTGCCTGTATGGTCTTCTTATGTTATTGCCACAAAGTAGTGCATTCGTATCTCTTCGTAATCGTCTCAATGCAGTCAACTCTGCTGGTTTCCTCCACATCGCACCCAAGCCGTACGTCCGCCAGACGAGACCTTGATTCGTCTCCAACATAACCGTGAGCTCATAGGACCATCCCATCGATATCCACACGCTCCAAACTCGGACAGAGCGAAATAAAGTGGCAAGATCTGCTTAGTCACTTTCGCGCCGTCCAAGCCAAGCACGAGAAAGCGCGTCGACAAGCCCTCGGAACAGACGGTCTGGCCTTTGCCGGGTTCGACACCAAGACAGCCGACGGGTCGAAACTCGCTGACAGTGCTGGTGGGAACGGCCCTATTGGGCCGTCCATGCGGCGCCGCGTGACCGGCGCTGATCCAGCGCTTCAGACCGGGCCAGGGGCGTCAGTACGACCTGCGCTGTCGCCGTTGAACCCGAGGGCGAGACAGAATGGATTGCTTTCGACGGCGACGGCGACGATGGGACAGGTGACGCCGTCGTTTTCGGGGTCTGCGCTGAATGCGACGGGTGTGTCGTTGGCGATGCAGCAGCAAAAGCAGCGACGAACGGGGTTGCCGGTGACGCTGAGTCCTCGGAAGAGTTGATGTTTTGGTGGGTAGGTATGTTTGGATGTCTTTTAGGGACATTTTTCCTTTCTTTTCTGTTATCACACCTGGTT